>CAWUFW010010312.1:192500-360000 GCA_963921515.1 Calotriton arnoldi
AGGGTGGGGAGGCCGCCCTCCCCAGGGCCCCTGGGAGCCCCTGAACCCAGCCGAGTAGGGGGAGGCTCCCCGGGCCCACGGGACCCCGTCCCGGGCATCCTGCCACACGGCTGGCCGGGGACGGACTCCAGGCTGGGGCAGCATCCTGGCCCGTCCAGCTGATGGCTGAGGACCGCTAGGCCGAGAGGGGTTCCGGCATGCCTTGTCCCTAGTAATCCGGAGGAAGGCTACCCCCCTTTCTGGTAACCCGTGTGCATCGCGAGACTGAGGGGACCTAGGCACGGACGCTCCCGACCTCCTGGAGCCCTGGCTGGGATCCGGGAGGCAAATGAGCCCTCATCGGGACTTCCAGGCCGGCCCGGCCATCTGGTCGCCCCATTGGAAAGCATTGCGTGCGACCAGATGGCCGAGGGGATAGGAGCGACCAGATGGCCGGGACCGAAAGGACGCCCATCTGCCCACCCCCGAGCCTTCGCGGTAGGGCTCCCGCCTGCCCTTGCAGGGCTCGGGGGCTCCGCTTCCCGGGTGCTCGGGGACCCCGGCCGGGCCTTAGGCACGGGGAGGACAGCCGGAGCTCTCGGGCCCGGACGCCCGGGGGAGGACTGCCCAGGACCCGTGGAGCCCGTCCCGGGCACTTTGCCACGCCGCAGGCCGGAGTAGGGAGCCCCGGACGCTGGGGAGGTGTTGTCCGGGCCCAGCCCATCTGGTCCCCGGCAGAGAACCGCCAGCCCGGGAGGGGTGTCCCGGCATACCCTGGCCCTGGTAATCCGAAGAAAGGCTACCCCGCTTTCTGGGAATCCGTGCGCACCGCGAGGCTCAGGGGACCCTGGGCGCGAACGTGCCCGACCTCCTGGAGCCCTGGCTGGGATCCGGGAGGCAAATGAGCCCTGATCGGGACTTCCAGGGCAGCCCGGCCATCCGGTCGCCCCATTGGAAAGCATTGCGTGCTACCAGATGGCCGGGGTCGAAAGGACTCCCATCTGCCCGCCCCGAGCAGAGCCTTCGCGGTAGGGCTCCCGTCTGCCCACGCAGGGCTCGGGGGCTCCGCGTCCCGGGGGGGCTCGGGGACCCCGGCTGGGCCTCAGGCACGGGGAGGACCACCGGAGCTCTCGGGCCCGGTCGCCCGGGGGAGGACTGCCCGGGACCCATAGAGCCCGTCCCGGGCACCTTGCCACACTGTGGGCCGGATGAGGGAGCCCCGGATGCCTCGGGATGTGTTGTCCGGGCATAGCCCATCTGGTCCCCGGCAGAGAACCGCCAGCCCGGGAGGGGTGTCCCGGCATACCCTGCCCCATGTAATCCGGAGGAAGGCTACCCCGCTTTCTGGGAATCCGTGCGCACCACGAGGCTCAGGGGACCCTGGGCGTGAACGTGCCCGACCTCCTGGAGCCCTGGCTGGGATCCGGGAGGCAAATGAGCCCTCATCGGGACTTCCAGGGCAGCCCGGCCATCTGGTCGCCCCATTGGAAAGCATTGCGTGCGACCAGATGGCCAAGGGGAGAGGTGCGACCAGATGGCCGCGACCGAAAGAACTGCCATCTGTCCGCCCCGAGCCGAGCCATAGCGGTAGGGCTCCCGCATGCCCTTGCAGGTCTCCGGGGCTCTGCACCAGGGACCCTTGTCCCGGGCAGATGGACACTTGGCAGGCGGCAGGACGGGGGCTCCCAAACCCCAGGCCCTGACCGAAACGCAGTCCCCGGGGCCGGTCCGTGCTTCTCAACTCAGCCAGGCCGGGGAGATCGGGGACCCTGCCCAGGCACACAGACCCTCAGGACGTGCGCTCGTGTTCCACACATTTTTTCCAAAATTCTGCGTAGTGGCGCTACGCCAACTACGCCCAGCCCTACTCTCTACTACACATTCACTTTCTATTAGTTGGTACATCAAGAAGGAAGAAAAACACTGTCAATTATCACATTTAGGGTGAGACCAAAAAGTTTACCGCCACGATCACACACAACGTATAACAATGACTAGAACAAACCAATCCATTAAAATAGTATCCTTAAATGTGAAAGGAATCAATCATCCAGTTAAGAGATGGAAAGTACTTGAATACCTCAACAAACAAAGAGGTGATATAATCCTCTTGCAAGAAACGAAACTCGATGACACACAGTCCTCAAAATTCAAAAGTCATCAATTTCCGGATATTGCCTGGTCGGCGGCAACTGGAAAGAAGAGTGGTGTCATAACCCTAATAACCAAAAATTCCAGAATCGTCTTAAGTTCATTCACATTGGACTCACAGGGAAGATGGTGTATCACAAAATTAATCAAACACAACTCAGAATTCTATATAATTAATATTTATGCCCCTACAAGAGATGGCCCATCCTTTTGGGAAGATGTTTACAAACAACTAGAGAAAATTCCGGATACGGCAACTATCATACTAGCTGGCGATTTCAATCTACCGCTAGATCCACACTTAGATAAAAACTCTGTTTCCATTTCACCCGAACAAATCACACAAAATTCTTTTAAAAATCTGCGCAAAGTTTAACCTAAAAGATGCTTGGAGAATTCAGAACCTTTCGGAAAAGGATTATACATTTTACTCTTTTCCCCATAAATCTTACTCTCGTATAGACTACATCTTGATCACAGGTAATGCGTTAAGGAATGTAGATCAATCCACAATAGAGCCTAGAGTAATATCGGATCATTACTGCATCACACTTACCATCACTGACCACACACCGGAAAAAAAACAACCATTATGGCGGTTTAATGATGAAATCATCTCTTCTCAGGAAGAAAACATTAAAGCCATTACAGATTCTATTCATAACTTCCTCTTAGAGAATAAGGAAGGTGAAACCTCAGACCTAATACGGTGGGAGGCCTTAAAAGCCACAGTGAGAGGTGACATTCTTAAGCTAAGATCCAACATGAACAAAGAAGCCAATTCCAAACTATCCCAACTAGAGAGAGAAATTGCTGACCTAGAGAAAATACATTCCATTAACAGTGACAACAATACCCTTAGCACACTCTTAAATAAAAAATATGAATACAAAAAAATCATAGGTACGCGTGCCGGGATCAATAAGCAAAAAAGCATTAAAATTTGCGAATCTAATAAGGCTGGTAAATCACTTGCATCTTACTTAAAGTTCAAGCTTCAAAAATATGCCATCAATTCAATGAAAGACAAAGACGATAACATCACTACCAATCCTGATAGAATATCTGAGATTTTTAAAGAATTTTATCAGAGATTATACGAGGAGAACGCTCGAGTTAACCACTCAAAATGCAAAACATTTTTAAATACTATTAAACTACCCTCGCTCACAGAGGATGAAAAAATAGCCACCAATGGCCCGATCACAGACGACAAGTGTAGGAGAGTAGGATCTGCCTCTTATGGTTACTCCCACTTTTTTGCTGGTGTATCACTGTTTTTCGACTTTAGTCTGGCTGGGGCCCTGCTATTCAGGACCCCAGCCTAGCTGCTTGCTCTCTAAATTGATTCCCTGTACTTTAGGTACATCACAGATTGGATTCTGGAGTGCCCTTTTAAGTCCCTAGTATATGGTATACTATGTACCCAGGGCATAGGTACCCCATAGGCCTACCAGGGGCTGAAGCATGTATTTTGCCACCCCTGGAAGGCCATCCAAAATGACACCACAGGACTGCTACTGCAGCCTGGCTAAGGTGGTGCATGCACCCCTTGCAGAGATATAGGTTCCCTATATCTCACCTAACACTGCACATAGAAACCTATCAGTCACCCCTATGGCAGGCCTTATCAATCCTGAAGGCAGGGTGCTTGGTTATATGTGAGAGGGTGCCCATGCATGAGCAGAGCCCCTCTGCAGCTCTCGGAATCTCCTATCCGGGGTTGTCTGTGGTGCAACCTGACCATATACTCTTAAGTGTATTATATCTAAACGGTAAATGTTAACTTTGGGATGGCTGCACGGAAACATGTCATGTTTGGTGTCAAACACCTTGGAATCATACCCCCACGCCAGTTCCTGGTATGGGAGCATGATCCCACCCTTCTAGAAGGAGAGACATGACAGCACCGGTATACCCGGTACCAACTAAACAGAGCCTGGCATCACAAAATTGATGCTGCAGCCACAGACACGAGTCTGACCTCCTGCTGCTGACCGAAACTCTGGCAGGGGAGGCCTGGACAATAGGTTTCCTGTCCCAGGGAGGTGTTACCACCTCCCAGACAGGCCTTAGTGGATTGGGGCTGGGTGGTGCACTCTCTGAGTGCTTTGAAGTCCTGCACTGGGGGCACATTTGGTGTTTTCGTGCATACCCCAGTTCAAACCGGTTGCAGGGACTGCTAGCCCCTGCTCTGGTGCAAAACTGGACAAAGGAAATGGGTGTAGCCACCCCTCTTTCCAAACCCTCCCATAGGTGGGTCCCCAGAGTTAGTCCAACCCCTTTTCTTAGTATAAGTAAGGGAACCCTGGCAACAGGACTATAGATATCCCTGGACGAAACTCTGAAGCTGAATCCTGGACCTTCGACGCTCTACATCAAGATTAGAGGACTGAAGAATCTCCCTTGGGGTCAAGGAGTGACTCCCCTGCTTGGCAGGCACCAATGAAGCATCTGTCCGGTCTGCATCACTGAAGCTCCTGCTGGACGCTGAAGTCTCTGCATCACCAGAGGTAGATTTCCAGACTTCCCCGAGGCTGCCCTGAGTCCCCAGCAAAGCTGTGGCCCGTAGCTGTCGTGGGTAACATGGAACTGTGACCCCTGGACACCGAGCATATTTGCAAGTGCACCAACTTTCTAACATTTCTCGAAGCTGTGCTTTGGGTTCCAAGTAGCCCTAGCCCCGAGCACCAACTGCAGCAAAGATCACTGGCCTATACTTCACGAGTGTCCCATGGGCCAGCTCCAAGTGTGACCGCTCAAGGCTCCTTTACGATCCCTAGTCCATTGGCTAGTGGGTCCCCACGAAGGCAACTCTTCAATTGCTTGGGCTTTTCTGGTTGCTCCAGACGTACCCTGACTTACCTTCATGGGATGAGTACCTCAGACCTTGCTGGTCTGCACCGCAGCCTTTTCTTCACTTCCCTGTGACTTGCCGTTGCCAAGGCTTGTTGGGTCTAATCCGGTCGCCGACACTGCAGCACTCGACAGACATTGTGGGACAGCTCGAATCCAGCTCCTGCTTGTCGTCGACATCTCCTGGACCTCGTGGCTGAAGAGTCAAGGCACCCGTCAACTCACCTGAAGCACCCGACATTGGAGGGCATTCGACTATCGTGCCCCTGGTCACTGGCTAGTGACCCAGACTCTGTCCCCTCTGCTTTCAGGTCTTCCTCTTCCTCGATCGCACCGGACACTCTTCTTCTCCACGGCCGCAGCACTTTTCCAGAGGTCGCCATTGAAAACGACGACGATTCCCAACACCTTTTAACACGTATGCACCCGGCTTCCCTGGGTGAGGTAACTCAAGTATTTCGGTACTCACTTGGGTGTGGGCCCTAGAAACTCTTAAGTTTTAAGGGGTTAACTGGAAGTCCTCTCCGAAGTGTCCCTTTTCTTTAAAAATCTAACCGCGACTTTCCCCATAGAAGTCAACGGTGGCTCCCGGCTGTGTTCTCACACTGCACGCGTCCCCCGTGGGTCCCCTGTGTCACTACCTTGGGTGGGTCCTTGGGGTCCAAGCACTTCTACAGGCTCTAGGCCTTGTGTCTAGTTCAGTCGTGGTCTTATACCATTATTTTAGTATATGGTTTGGTACGCCCCTAGGGCTCAAACGTGTATTGTGCTAAATACTGCTGATATTTGACTTGTAACTTATGTACTTCGAACTCTAGCCTCATAAAGAGACTAGAGGGGTGTGTTTAAGACTAAATACATATAATTTATATATATATACCTGGTGTGGTCCTCTTTCATTTGGTCACTCAAGAGATTATAGACTGGTAAAACAAGCTGCTTTACATTCCTCCAAGACTTAGCCTGAAGGCTGCTCTCCATAGCTACCACTAGGATAGCTTTCACTAAAGGTTGTCTTTAACCTATCATCCATAAGGGGTTGTTTGGACTAGTGCAAGGTGCCCACTAGAACTAGTGGACAGCATATGCCAGGCCAACTTCTCACAACGAGGTCCTTGGGGCAATTAAAGATCTTAAAATGGGTAAAGCACCTGGCCCTGATGGGTTCAATGCCAATTTGTTTTTAAACATTTTCTAAGTCCCTAATACCATCTCTCACTAAATTATATTCACACTTCTCCAAATCAGGCCAAATCACAGGCACACCTGCCGAAGCAATCATAACAGTATTACCCAAAGAAGGGAAAGATACTCTTCTACCGAAGAATTACTGGCCAATCTCTTTGATAAATTTGGACTGCAAGATCTATGCTTCAATTCTCTCCAAGCGTGTCCAGCAACACATATCAAAACTGATACACCCATCACAAGTTGGCTTTCTAAAGCACAGACTATCCAGTGACAACACAAGACTACTGTGCCACACAAACGAAAAAGCAAAATTAATAAACTCACTCACTGTGGCGATCACACTAGACGCCGAGAAAGCTTTCGATAAGGTGGACTGGAGATATCTACGTGCAGTTCTAGAGAATTTTAAACTTGGGGACAATTTTATCAAAATGATTATGGCCTTGAATTACAAACCAAACGCAAAAGTCAGAACGGGTGGTATAATTTCTTCCACCTTCAATCTAAGGCAAGGCACTAGGCAGGGATGCCCTCTTTCTCCTCCACTTTTTCTCCTGGCACAAGAACCTTTTCTCCAGCATATTAGAGAAAATAAGGACATCTCAGGTGTCACCTTTGGCAACACTACTGTAAAACTAGCGGCGTATGCTGACGATGTTCTTATTGTCACAGATAACGCCTCCTCGTCTATCTCAGCCTTAATGAAATCAATCCAACAATACTCAGAAGTCTCTGGATATTCCCTTAAAGATAAATCAGAAGTCAAACTTCTAAACCGCTCCGGTAATCAAGATATCTTAGGCTAATCCGGACTAGCATGGCAACAGGGGTGCATTAAATATTTAGGCCTAGAATTTACAAGTGATCTAATAACTACTCTGCACACAAACGAGGATACCTTATGTAAAAAAAATCAATTCACTTCTAGACTCATGGTCACCGAAATTCCTCTCTTGGTGGGGCAGAGCAGAAACTCTAAAAATGATGGTTACACCACTAGTCATCTATTTTAGCAGTATGCTTCCGATGATGCTATCTGAAGACTTTTTAAACAAAATGGACCAATCTTTTAACAAATTCCTCTGGCAAGGGAAGAAGCCCAGAATCTCACTAAAGAAACTAAAACTAGCTAAAAACAAAGGTGGAATCGGCTTGCCTAACTTCAGGAACTATCAAACTGCATATCTCTGTAAGCAGGGATCCAATTGGTTCATTACAACCCAGCATACGAACCAGCGTGGCTAGTCATAGAAAGATCTCTCATTAATAATGCACCTCTTGCAGCTATGGCAACTATGCATACTTTACACTTACCACATTCTAAGAACATAATACAAAACACAAAGACTGCCCTCCTCTGTCTAGATTCGCAATCGGAAGTAAAATTAAGACTCCAATCTAGCATCGCTATGGTACAATCCTTCTTTTTTTTTTTTTTTAAATATGTTTATTGGTTTCAACAGGTATGAGGACAGCCAATAAATGCAAAGCTGATACAGAATATCAATAATGAACAACCCCACTGTAAACCCCCCCCCCAACCCAGGCAGAATGACTTCATAGTTCTAATACATCCAAAAGAAACCTGTTCATCAGTAAGCAGGCATATACAGAACAATAATAATGATGGCAGAGGATAAGTTCTGACATAAAATCCATTAGTGCAAACAGATAAAATAGGCACACATGGTTTCAGGTGACATTCATGGAACAGTATAACCTAGGACAGTAGGCGGGCTCCCACACTCACGCTGTCCGTATAAGCAAATAGAGAGTGCAAACAATGTGATAGATTTACAGCAAGTCTGGTCGAGACAGCAGGTATGCTGTAAGCGGGGCCCAGAAGTCCTTGGGGCGAGAAGTCTCTGGTAACTCCTCCTCATAGATCAACAACTGGTCCCTGCAATAAAGCAAGTCATGAAGCCATTTCTTTACCGTTGGAATTGTCTTAGCACCCCAGCATTGCGCGACCGCCCTTTTTGCAAATAAAGTGGAAACTGCAACCAGATGCCTATTACAGGGTTTAAAGCCTTTAACATATCCAAGAAGGCATATCTCGGGAGTACAGCGCACGGGCTCCAGCGCGATATCAGTAAGCATCTTCACCACAGCAGTCCAAAAGGCAAACACACCCGCACACAACCAAGCCACATGCAGTAAGTCAGCATCCGCCATTCCACACCGTACGCAATTAGCGGTCTCTCGCAACCCATACCTGCAGATTTGTGAAGGGGTATAGTATAGTTGGTGTAAGAATTTGAAGTGAATTGTTCTGAGATTGCAGTTCGCTGTAAGCCGACCAGTGAGCTTACAGCACTCCGCCCAAACATCCGGCGCGAGAGTAGTTCCCAATGCTGCCTGCCAACGCAGACAGGAGGGGTGATCGCCCTGTTCTTGCTCACGCAAGGAAGCATTGTACAGTCTAGTAATTAAGCCCGTATGCCCCTGTCCCGCCAGCATCACCTGCAATGCCAGTAGAGTAGTGCGTTCCGCCGGATAGTCCGGATAAACCGCCCGAATAGCCTGCCGGACTCTGACATAAGTAAAGCCAAACATAAAGCCACGATCCGTGCCATTCTGTGCCTCCTGCAATGTCTTGAATTTACCATTCGTGTACAAATCGCCCATCCGGGAGATGCCCACGCCAGACAATTCACGTAGGGCCTGCTTCTCTCGTGCCGCAGAGATATCAGGGTGGGAGGCCAGGGGTAGCAATGGTGCATATAAATAGGATAACTGCGCCCGTTTCGCAAGCATTCGCCAAGCCCACGCCGTGCATTGTATAGGGTTTATTTCAGTCCTCGGACCACCCGAGCCCCCCGACAGGGTCACCGCCTGCAGTGGCATCGGAATGACCGCATCCGATTCAATAGCCACGTGGGGCTAAAAGCGCTGGGGGAAATGCCAATAATGTGCGAATTGCGTCTGTGCGCACAGATAATATAGTCTGAGGTCAGGAGCCTCAAATCCACCCCGGTCAAAGGACTGAACCAGAAGGTCCCACCTGCATCTGGGTTTCTTACCACCCCATACAAACGTCAGCAGCGACGATTGAAGTGTTTTAAACATTGCCACATTCAATTTTATAGGAATATTAACAAAAAAATAAAGCAGTTTAGGGAGGAAGGCCATCTTTACCACCGCTATCCTATCCGCCAATGAAAGGGGCAGATGCGCCCACCGCTCTGCCAGTTCAGTGATGCGCGTGACCATGGTGCCATAGTTTTCAGATACCACCTTATCCGGGTCCCTGTGTAGCCACACCCCCAGATATTTCACAGGATCCGACGTCCAGGTTAGTGGATAACCCAGCTCCACCTCTTTTGTATGCGCCGTCAGTGGAAACACCACCGATTTTGACCAGTTGATCCCGAGACCAGAGAATCTCTCAAACTTTACATACTCCCTAAGCAGCGCAGGCAGATACACCGCGGGTTCTCGGACAAACAGTAACATATCATCCGCATAGAGAGAGACCACCAGTGGTCTCTGCCGGAAGCGCAAGGCTGCCGCTGCATGCTTTTGACGGAGTTTACAGGCTAGAGGCTCCAAGGCAATGGAGAAGAGCATGGGCGACAGGGGGCACCCCTGCCGCATGCCTCTTTCGATGGGACACGTCGCTGATACCCAACCATTAACTCGCGCCCGGGCAACCGATTATCATAGAGCACTCTGAGCCATTGCAGGAAGAACGGAGGAAAACCCATCCTGGTCAAGACCGTGAACATATAAGGCCATTGTAATGAATCAAAAGCTTTTGCTGCATCGAGCAGCACAGCAACTGCTTGGAAGTTGGGGTCGAAATAATGTAGGGCAGAAAAAAACGTGCATAAGTTGTGGGTCGTAGAGCGCGCAGTGACAAACGCAGACTGGTCAGGCAGGACCAGAAGAGGGACCAGCGGTTGTATCCTAGTAGCGATCATTTTTGCCAGAATCTTGGCATCGATGTTTATAATCGAGAGAGGCCGATAGGACTCGCATTGATTCGGAGGCTTATCGGGTTTCAATAGCATCACAAGCAAAGCCTCCCTGAGGGAAGTTGGCAATGAACCTTTTTCATAGGCCTCCGCGTAGACTTCCAGGAGCCTGGGGGCAAGATCCGACGCATAAGCCTTATAAAATTCGCTGGGCAGCCCGTCCATTCCGGCAGCCTTGCAGGTCGGAAGGGACATTATGGCCAATCTAACGTCTTCTTCATCAAACGGTTGCATAAGGTACTCGCGATGCGAATTCGAAAGCCACCCCAACGCCACGTCGTCTAGATATGAGTCAATCTCTGCAGGCGGCGGAGAGCACTTAGCAGCGTAGAGCCGGGTGTAAAATTGCAAAACTGTATCGCAAAGCTCTGTTGTCGAGTAGCGGGCAACCCCGTCCATATCCAATAGTTCTGCTATGTGCTCCTGAATGCGCGGCTCTGCTAGTTTTTGCGCAAGGGAGCGACCGGGACGGCCTCCCTCTCCATAATAGCGTGCAATTCTCCTACGGGAGCAGTGCAGCAGCTCCCGGTCAACCGTATCATTGTGTTCCGTGACAAGGTCACGTATTTCAGCCAGTTTTGCTGGGGAGGGACTAGTCATACTCACGTTCTAGCGTAGAGATATCAGACGCCAATTTATTGATCCTACGGCGGATATCACGCAATACACCAGACTGTGCCCCTATGCAAGAGCCCCTAATGGTCACCTTAAATGCTTCCCAAAGCACTCCCGCGCTGTCCACCGACCCCTCATTCTCCCTAAAAAAGTTTTTAATCTCTTCAGCAATTGTCCGCTTGAATACTGGATCAGTTAACTCAGTGGGTTGTAATCTCCAAGCGAAGGGCGGTCTCTCACAGGTGGGAATCTGTAATTCAAGGATTACAGGGGAATGATCCGAAAGTGTGCGAGCCTCATGATGCACCCCCACTGCCCAAGTACAGACCACTTCAGAAACAAGCCAAAAATCTATACGGGACCAGGAACCATGAACAGCAGACACAAAGGTACTTTCCCGACCAGCGGGGTGTCGAAGAAGCCAAATATCATGCAAGTGTCCTGCATCCAACAGCCCCAAGAGCACTTCCGCAGCCTGTTTAGGTCTCGCCTCCCCACTACCAACTCTATCCAAGTTAGCGTCTAAGGAGACATTGAAATCCCCACCCCAGATAATTGCAGCCGGAGGGAATGTGGAAATTCTACGCCACACATCCGCGTAAATGGAGGGGTCGTCCGTGTTAGGGCCATACACATTCACCAACAGCACACTCATGCCACCTAATTGCCCGTGTACGATCACCACCCGTCCATACTCATCCGTGTCAGATCGAACCACAGTAAACGGGACACCTTTCTTTACAAGAGTCAGCACACCCCTGGAGTAGGTAGAGTAAGAAGACGCAACTCTAGCACTTGCCCAGCGCGCACCCACCTTCTTTGCTGAATCGCTAGTTAGATGAGTTTCTTGCAATAAGGCTACTTGCACTCCCAATCGGTCCAGACATGCAAACACTGATCTTATCTTTTTAGGAGTATTAAGCCCGCGTATATTCCAAGTGAGGAACCTAACTGCGCTGTTCATATTATGAAGCCCACATGAACTGAATGCCTATACAATACAAGCCTGAAATGCCATATCGTTCCAGAACAGAGGATGTCCAGCTCAGCCACAATGTCAATCCGCCTTCCCCGAAACAAATCCCCCAACCCCCCACCCACTTCAACGACCCCAACATGCCAAAGCCATCCCAATACAATACCCCCCACCCCCCAACATACCCATGAATGAACAATATGCATTTGGGGTACACCCAGATCAGGGTCACAGAGTGCTACTGGCCTCCCACATAGTAGGAGGTGGCCGAGCAGATCTAAGTATGTGCCAGGATGTAAACACTTCAGTCGCTAGGCGCACGCGATAGCAAATTACAATGTCTCCCGGAGTAGTGTGACACCTCCATAAAGGCACATCCTAACAGGGCCTGGCAGAGCCCACTAGCGACACAGTCCAGAGGGAACAATCATAAGAAAAAAATTAGACAGAAAGATTTAAAGTACAATAACCACCAAGAGTGCAGTTCGCCCATTATATCATGGGCCATATCCATTGCGCCCTTACTGCTGGGGAAGTACGTCGCATGACCAAGTCGTCCAAGTCTGCGCTCACCAATATAGAACGTACCAGAAGTAGTACAAAAAAATGCAGAAGGGCATGCTATCCATCGAGTATACACATCACCCTACTGCTCCCCCTCATCCGGAGCAGCGCTGGCCTCACGCCTCCTACGTTTTAACACTTTAGCGTGTTCTAGAGCAGCTTTTGGAGCAGAAAAGATTTTACAATCACCATCTGGACCTATGCGTAGGCGGGCAGGGTAAAGCATTGCATAGGGGACCCCTTCCACTTGCAGGAATTTTTTTAAGGTGCTAAATTCTCGTCTGGCTGCTTGCACTGCCACCGTAAAGTCAGGGAAGAAGGCCAATGAGTTGCCCTGGTGTACTATAGTGCCTTTATCCCTCACCATCCTCAAAATAGTGTCTCGGTCCCTATAGTTCAAAAGTCGAGCTGTAATAGGACGGGTAGGAGCCCCCGGGATGGGCCTAGCAGCAAGAGAGCGGTGGGCTCGCTCAACAATAAACATGCCAGATAGTTGATCAGCGCCGAATAGTTCTTTAATGAGGTTTTCAATGAAGGTCTCCACTTTTCCCACATTGGTGGATTCCGGCAGCCCAGTAATTCTAATATTATTACGCCGGGACCGCGCCTCCAAATCCTCATTCTTGGCCTGGATAAGGGCTAATACTTTCTCCATATTGAGCGCCTTTTCAGTAACCTCACTCAGGCATCCTCCGCCGTAGACACCCGCTGCTCCACCTCCCCCATACGAGCATTTTGTTTTTCTAACTGAGATGACATATGGTCAAGTCGGTGGTTCACCGCCGCCATCGTACCTTCAATGGACTGAAGGCTGCGCTGCATAGCCAGCAGCGTGGATTCAAGAGTGGGAGGAGTGTCAGCCTGGGCATCTGCCTCTGAGTCGGATGCCGCCTTCTGTGATGTTCTGGATGGTTTGCGCGCCTCAAAAGTGAGGCGAGGCTGCGTTTTATCTGTCCTCCCCATGTTCACCCCCGCTGAAGACACAGCCTGTGGCAGATGAGAGATAATAAAATATGGAGGTCAGGGGGGGAGCGTAGAGTCCCACTAGGCCTGCGATGATCAGCTGGACTGTGGCCAACGCGATCTCCGTCCCCACCACACAGCGTGAGCACTGAGGCACAAGTCAGGCTTCAAATATACAACAGGTGTCAAAGGACTAGGGCCAGTAGTGATCCTGTGACCCGATGCACCACCAGCTGCACGCAGACACCACGCAGCTCACCACACCACCTGCGGGGTAGGCCTCCAAGGCAGCAGTCAGCAAGTCCAGTGTGAATCACAAATACACCAGGCAACCAGGGGGGAAGACGACCAGGCTCAGGTAATAGGCGCTAAAGAAGGCGTCACATCTGCAGAATACCCTCCTGTAGGACAACAGCGTGTATGAAAACCCAGCAGGCAGTCCAGCGCCGGTCCCAACTCCGTAGGCCCTGCGCCGCGCTCATCACTTCAAAGCGAGTCCGGAATGCCCGGTTTCGCGCCTTGCGCCCACTAGCCACCCGCCACAGCTCGCAGGCCGCGGCCCTCACCCAGGCCCACGCCCGCCTACGCAGCCAAAGTCTGGGCCGAGCCGCGCCCACTCACCGCAGCCGGCGCCGGCGGGCGTCAGCAGTTATAGGAAACACCAGTCTCCTCCCCGGGCAGGACAGCCGCAGGCCCAGCTGGGGTCCGCGATCCACAGGCGGCAGCTCCGGGTTCCGTCTAGGCCCAGCTACGCCAGCCGGCACTCGGCCTCCGCACTATTCAGCCGGCCCTCTGCAGACGTCCATCAGAGTGCGATCAGGTTCCCAGCAACGCGGGGCACAAAGGAGCGCAATTCAGCAAGCGCTTGGTACTCAGGACTTCACACCGCAAGTCAAAGCGGAGCAGGCGAAGGTCCCCATTAGAGCTCGCGGCGGCCGCCATTTTCCCTTCGGCGCCGTCCAGATTGCAAAGGCTGCAAAAGCACTCGTGCAGCGAGTGTCGGAGGCCCCAACCGCTCCCAAATCGTGCCGGAGGGCCTCACAACACCTAGCAGGCGCCGTAAAGACTGAGATGCAGCAGTTATATGGCGGATAATTTTCGGATTATCGCCCGGCCGGGCAGAGCCTCACTAAGGTGCGGCCATCTTGCCATGCGCCCTCTAGCGCCCCCCAAGCTATGGTACAATCCTAATCTCAAAATCAATGGTTCCCCAATCTTTTGGGCGGATTGGTCTAATAGTGGCATCAATCTACTAAGGCTCTGCACCACTGCCATTCTCAACATTACAGAATCAATTCAGCCTGGAAAACTTGGATTTTTATAAACTACTGCAACTCAAGGTCCAGATCTCTAAAATATCGTTTAAAGCGTTCTCTCCATCTCTCCCTAACTTATTAGGCCGTTTACTCGGATCCGGTCATATGGTCTCGGGTACATATAAGCTTTTGCAACTCAATCTAACTAAGTCACTCTCATGTAACCCAATAAAATGGGAAGCAGAATTGAACACTAGGAATAAGACGTTTGACTGGGATTACATTAACAGATCGCCCTTCTCTAACAAGATGTCTCCATCCTTATCACAAACTAAATACATGATTATCAACAGATCATACTGGACACCCTCTAGACTTTTTAAATTAGGACTCATCCCTAGACCCAATTGTTGGAACTGCGAGGAACAAGAAGGCAATCTAGCACACATGCTGTTCGACTGCCCGATCTTAAACACATTCTGGAGTAAAATATTGAACTTCATTAAATACATTTTCAATATTACTCCCATGTGGGAATTCTCATATATCCTCCTCGGCCCGTTAGACAATCTGCTGAAAACTGAAGGTGATCGCCACCTGTTAGATCTTATGCTTACTTTAGCATGTAAACTGATCTTACACAACTGGAAGAACTTCAAGGCGATATCTTTTTGAATGTGGCAAGAGTGGATCAGCTTCCTCAGAGGCGCTGATAATGTATCACTACAAATCTCCCCATGGCGTTCCCCTCACAGACCTTTCTGGTATTCACTGGACTCAAAGCTACTTAGTTACAATCCTCTGTAATCAACTCCCTCAAGAGAGGGTTACCCTCCCTTAAGACACACTCTTTCACAACTCAACTATCTTATAAAACATATTCTGTCTCGATTCCTTCAAAGCACACACAAAACGTTGGTACTTTTTCTTTCTTTTTTTTTTATTCCACTGTGTATGATTTATGATCTACTTATTTTCAGACTAAACCACGCATATCAACTCCACTCATTATGTCACTAAGACCTCCTCAATACCTGTTCAAATTATCATGATGTAGTAATCTTACGATCAAACTCTATATGTACCTCAAATTTACAGACCCTACTCTATATGTTTATCTCAATGTGTTTGAGTTACATCTGACACACCGCTGAATTAGTCCAAGTATATCGACTAAACTTTTGACTATACCTTTATCTACGCAGCCTAGTCAAACCGCAAAAAGTGGTTACCAAGGGGTCTTTAGTAGTGGCTCTTGATTACTGTGGTGTACTGATATGATGTCTGAATTCAAAGATGTACTCTGACTTGCATGTTGTGATTATTGTGTGTAAAGTCCCAGTTATCTACATAACATCTATGTCTTCAAATCAAACATTGCACAGCCTCCTCTTATCCCCACCTCTGTATCCCTTTTCCAAGTGCACCATTGCGCGTTGCCTGTGTATTTACTTAATTCGCAACTGTACCTTATGCTTCTGTACTGTGTTTTCTGTGCTTAAGAAAAATTCAATAAAAAAGATTTGAACACAAGAAAAAATATCTATTGGTCACTTGGTATAACTGTGCCATGATATGTGCTACAGGGTCATCTATTGGTCACTTGGTGTAACTGCACCATGCTATGTGCCACAGGAACTAATATTAGTCACCTGGTGTAAGTGCACCAAGATATGTGTCACAGGAATATCTATTGGTCACTTGGTGTAACTGCACCAAGCTTTGAGCCATTGGTACATCTAGTGGTCACCTAGTTTAACTGCGCCATGCTATGTGCCACAGTGACATCTATTTGTCACCTGGTGTAAGTGCACTACGCTATGTGCCGCAAGGACATCTTTTGGTCAGTTGGTGTAACTGCAATATGCTATGTGCCACAGGGACATCTATTGGTCACCTGGTGTAACGGCCCCATGCAATGTGCCATAGGGACACCTATTGCTCACCTCGTGTAAGTGAACCATTCTGATAGCCACAAGGACACCTAGTGTCACTGCAATATGCGATGTGCCACAGGGACATCTGTTGGTCACTGGGTGTAACTACACCATTCCATGTGCCATAGGGACATCTATTGGTCACCTGGTGTAGCTGCACCATGCTATGTGCCACAGGGACATCTATTGGTCACCTGGTGTAACTGCACCATGCTATGTGCCACAGGGACATCTATTGGTCCCCGGATGCAAGTGCACCATGCTATGTGCCACAGGGGCATTTATTGGTCACCTGGTGTAACTGCAGCATGCTATGTGCCACAGGGACATCTATTGGTCACTTTTAAGTGCACCATGATATGTACCACAGGGACCTCT
Source organism: Calotriton arnoldi (assembly GCA_963921515.1). NCBI lineage: Eukaryota > Metazoa > Chordata > Amphibia > Caudata > Salamandridae > Calotriton > Calotriton arnoldi. Next base: position 209,344 of record CAWUFW010010312.1, read on the forward strand.
ATTGGTCACTGGGTGTAACTACACCATGCTATGTGCCATAGGGACATTTATTGGTCACCTGGTGTAGCTGCACCATGCTATGTGCCACAGGGACATCTATTGGTCACCTGGTGTAACTGCATGATGCTATGTGCCACAGGGACATCTATTGGTCCCCGGGTGTAAGTGTGCCATGCTATGTGCCACAGGGGCATTTATTGGTCACCTGGTGTAATTGAAGCATGCTATGTGCCACAGGGACATCTGTTGGTCACCTGGTGTAAGTGCACTATGCGATGCGCCACAGGGACATCTATTGGTCACTTGGTATAACTGCGCCATATGTGCCACAGGGACATCTATTGGTCACTTGTAAGTGCACATGATATGTGCCACAGGGACCTCTATTGGTCCCTTGGTGTAACTGCACCATGCTTTGTGCCTAAGGGCCATCTATTGGTCACCTGGTGTAACTGCACCATGCTATGTGCCACAGGTACTATTTATTGGTCATATGGTGTAACTGCACCATGCTATGTGCTACAGGGTCATCTACTGGTCACCTGATGGTAACTGCACCATGCTATGTGCCACAGGGACATCTATTGGTCAACTGGTATAAGTGCACCATGCTATGTGCCTCAGGCACATTTATTGGTCACCTGGTGTATGTGCACCATGCTATGTGCCATAGGGACATCTATTCGACACCTGGTGTATCTGCACCATGCAATGGGTCCCAGGGAAATCTGCTGGTCACTTGGTGTAACTGCACCATGCTATGTGCCAAAGGGCCATCTATTCGTCACCTGGTGTAACTGCACCATACTGTGGGTTATAGGGACATATTTTGGTCACCTGGTGTAACTACACCATGCTATGTGCCATAGGGACATCTGTTGGTCACATGGTCGTAACTGCACCATGCTATGTGCCACAAGGACCTATATTGGTCACCTGGTGTAAGTAGACCATGCTATGTGCCATATGGACATCTATTGGTCACCTTGAGCAACTGCACCTTGCTATGTGCCATAGGGACATCTATTGGTCAACTGGTATAGGTGCACCATGCTATGTGCCACAGGGGCATCTATTGTTCATCTGGTGTAACTGCACCATGCTATGTGCCATAGGGACATTTATTGGTCACCTGGTGTAACGGCACCATGCAATGTGCCATAGGGACAGCTATTGCTCACCTCTTGTAAGTGAACCATTCTGATAGCCACAAGGACATCTAGTGTAACTGCAATATGCTATGTGCCACAGGGACATCTATTGGTCTCCTGGTGTAACTGCAATATGCTATGTGCCACAGTGACATCTATTGGTCACCTGGTGTATGTGCACCATGCTATGTGACATAGGGCCATCTATTCATCACCTGGTGTAAGTGCACTATGCTATGCGCCAAAGGGACATCTATTGGTCAGATGGTGTAACTGTAATATGCTATGTGCCACAGGGACATCTGTTGGTCACTTGGTGTAAGTGCACCATTCGGTGCCACAGGGACACCTATTGGTCACCTGGTGTTACTGCACCATGCTTTCTGCCATAGGAACATCAATTGGTCACCTGATTGTAACTGCACCATGCTATGTGCCACAGGGACATCTATTGGTCACCTGGTGTAACTGCGCCATGCTATGTGCCACGGGGACATCTATTGGTCACCTGGTGTAACTGCACCATACTGTGTGATATAGGTACATCTTTTGGTCATCTGGTGTAACTGCACCATGCTATGTGCCACAGGGACATTTATTGGTCACCTGGTGTAAGTGCACCATGCTATGTGCCACAGGGGCATCTATTGGTCACCTGGTGTAAGTGCACCATGCTATACGCCACAGGGATATCTATTGGTCACCGGGTGTAACTGAAATATGCGATGTGCCACAGGGACATCTGTTGGTCACTTGGTGTGACTACACCATGCTATGTGCCATAGGTACATCTATTGGTCACCTGGTGTAACTGCACCATACTGTGTGATATAGGTACATCTTTTAGTCATCTGGTGTAACTGCACCATGCTATGTGCCACAGGGACATTTATTGGTCACCTGGTGTAAGTGCACCATGATATGTGCCATAGGGACACCTATTGCTCACCTCGTGTAAGTGAACCATTCTGATAGCCACAGGTACACCTATTGGTCACCTGATGTAAATGCACCATGATATGTGCCACAGGGACATGTATTGGTCACTTGGTGTAACTGCACCATGGTTTGTGTCATAGGGACACCTATTGGTCATCTGATGTAAATGCACCATATTATGTGCTACAGGGTCATCTATTGGTCACTTGGTATAACTGTGCCATGATATGTGCCACAGGGACACCTATTGGTTGTGAGAAGTTGGCCTGGTATATGCTGTCCACTAATTATAGTGGGCACCTTGCACCAGTCCAAACAACCCCTTATTGGAGATAGGTTAAAGACAACCTTTATTGAAAGCTATCCTAGTGGTAGCTATGGAGAGCAGCCTTCAGGCTAAGTCTTGAAGGAATGTAAAGCAGCTTGTTTTACCAGTCTATAATCTCTTGAGTGACCAAATGAAAGAGGACCACACCAGGTATATATTTAAAATATATGTATTTAGTCTTAAACACACCCCTCTAGTCTCTTTATGAGGCTAGAGTTCGAAGTACATAAGTTACAAGTCGAATATCAACAGTAATAGCCCTAGGGGCGTACCAAACCATATACCAATAAAGTGGTATAAGAACCACGACTGAGCTAGACACAAGGCCTAGAGCCTGTAGAAGTGCTTGGCCCTCAAGGAACCACCCAAGGTAGTGACACAGGGGACCCACGGGGGACGCGTGCAGTGTGAGAACACAGCCGCGAGCCACCGTTGACTTCTATGGGGAATGTCGCGGTTGGAGTTTTAAAGAAAAAGGACACTTAGAGGAGGACTTGGAGCAAACCCCTTTAGAACTAGGTTGTTCTAGAGTCTATACCCACGGGAGCACCGGAGTACTCGAGTTACCTCACCCAGGGAAGCCGGGTGCATAGGTGTCTTTCGGGGTCGGGTTTCATCGTCGTTTTCAATGGCGATCTGCTGCCAAGTGCTGCTGGCGACCAAGTCGAAAGTGTTCGGGTGGATCCAAAGGTGGATCGAAGATCTGAAGAACCTGAAAGCAGAGGGGACAGAGTCTGGGTCACTAGCCAGTGACCAGGGAGGCGATGAGCAGATGCCCACCGATGTTGGGTGCTTCAGGTAGGTTGACAGTCGTCTTGACTCTTCAGCCACGAGGTCCAGGAGGCGTCGATGATGACCAGGAGCTGGATTCGAGCTGTCCCACGACGTCTGTCGATTGCAGGGGTGTCAACAACCTGATTGGACCCAACAAGCCTTGGCAACGGCAAGTCACGTGGAAATAGGACGGTGGTACAGACCAGCAAGGTCTGAGGGACTCACCAGCAAGGGTAAGTCAGGGCACGTCTGGAGCAACCAGGAAAGCCCAAGCAGAAGAAGAGTTGCCTTCGGGAGGGCCCACTAGCCAACGGACTAGCGACCGCGAAGGAGCCTCGAGTGGACGCACTTGGAGCTGGCTTGTAGGACACTCGTGGAGTGGAGGCCAGTGATCTTCGGTGCAGTCGGTGCTGGAGGCTGGGGCTACTCGGAGCCCAAAGCACAACTTCGTGGGAGACTAAGAAGAGGATGCACTTGCAAATGTGCTCAGTGCCCAGGGGTCACGGTTCCACGTTACCCACGACAGCTATGGTCCTCAGCTTTGCTGGGAACTCAGGGCAGCCTCGGGAAAGTCTGAAAATCCACCTCTGGTGATGCAAAGACTTCGGTGTCCGGCGGGAGCTTCAGTGATGCAGACCGGACAATTGCTTCTTAGGTGCCTGCCAAGCAGGGGAGTCACTCCTTGACCCCAAGGGAGATTCTTCAGTCCTCTAATCTTCAGGTAGAGCGTCGAAGGTCCAGGATTCAGTGTCAGAGTTTCGTCCAGGGTAATCTAAAGTCCTAAGGACTGGGGTCCCACTTATACTAAGTTAAGGGGTTGGACATACTCTGGGGACCCACCTATGGGAGGGTCAGGGAAGAGGGGTGGTTACACCCATTTCCCTTTGTCCAGTTTCGCGCCAGAGCAGGGGCAGGTAGCCCCTGCAACCGGTTTGAACTGGCATATGCACAGGGACACCAAATGTGCCCCCAGTGCAGGACTTCAAAGCACCAGAGGGTGCTCCCGTCCGGCCCCAATACACACTATCCTGTCTGGGGAGGTGGTTACACCTCCCTTTGACAGGAAACCAATTGTCCAGGCCTCCCCTGCCGGAGTTTCAGTCAGCAGCAGGAGGCCAGACCCGTGTCTGTGGCAGCGGCATCCATTTTGTGATGCCAGGGCTCTGGAAAGAAGTTACCGGGTAGCCCGGTGTGTACATGTCTCTCCCTCTAGAAGGGTGGAATGCTACCCCCGCTGCCAGAACTGGCGGGGGGAGTAGTATTCCAAGATATTTGACACCAAACACGACATGTTTTGGTGCAGCCAGTCCAAAGTTAGCATTGTACCGCGAGGATATAATGCACTTAAAAGTATATGGTCAGGCTGCACTACAAACAGCATCAGAGAAGGGTCTCCAAACGCTGCAGAGGGGCTCTGCTCATGCAGGGGCACCCTCTCACATAAGAACCAAGCACTCTGCCTTCAGGATTGATAAGGCCTGCCATAGGAGTGACTTATAGGTTTATATGTGTGTACATATATAGTGATATAGGTAACCTATATCACAGTAAGGGGTGCATGCACCACCTTACCCAGACTGCAGTAGCAGACCTGTGGTGTCATTTTGGATGGCCTTCCAGGGGTGGCACAATACATGCTGCAGCCCCTGGTAGGTCTCTGAGGTACCTATGCCCTGGGTACATAGTATACCATATACTAGGGACTTATAAGGGCACTCCAGATTCCAATCAGAGATGTGCCTAAGGCACATGGAAACCATTTTAGAGAGGAAGCAGCTAGGCTGGGGTTCTGATTATCAGGGCCCCAGCCAGACTAAAGTCGAAAAACAGTGAAGCATCAGCAAAAAGTGGGGGTACCCATGAGAAGCAGGTCCTACTCTCCTACACTGGTCACCTGGTGTAACTGCACCATGCTTTCTGCAATAGGAACATCTATTGGGTACTTGGTGTAACTGCACCATGCTATGTGCCACAGGAACTAATATTGGTCATATGGTGTAAGTGCACCATGTTATGTGCCACAGGGACATCTATTAGTCACTTGGTGTAACTGAAATATGCTGTGTGCCACACAGACAGCTGTTGGTCAACTGTTGTAACTGCACGATGATATGTGCCACAGGGACATCTATTGGTCAGCTTGGGTAACTGCACCATACTGTTAGCCACAGGGACATCTATTGGTCACCTGGTGTAACTGCACCATGCTTTGTGCCATAGGGACATCTATTGGTCACCTTGAGCAACTGCACCTTGCTATGTGCAATAGGGACACCTATTGGTCACCTGGTGTTACTGCACCATGCTTTGTGCCATAGAAACATCAATTGGTCACCTGTAGTATCTGCACCATGTTATGTGCCACAGGGACTATTATTGGACGTATGGTGTAACTGCACCATGCTATGTGCCACAGGGACATCTATTGGTCACCTGGTGTAACTGAACCATGCTATGTGCCACAGGAACATCTATTGGTCCCCGGGTGTAAGTGCACCATGATATGTGCCACAGGGGCATTTATTGATCACCTGGTGTAACTGCAGCATGCTATGTGCCACAGGGACGTCTATTGGTCAACTGGTGTAAGTGCATTATGCTATGCGCCACAGGGACATCTATTGGTCACTTGGTATAACTGCGCCATGATATGTGCCACAGGGACACCTATTGGTCACATGTAAGTGCATCATGATATGTGCCACAGGGACCTCTATTGGTCACTTGGTGTAAGTGAACCATTCTGTGCCACAGGGACACCTATTGGTCACCTGGTGTAACTGCACCATGCATTGTCAATAGAGACATCTATTGGTCACCTGTTGTAACTGCACCATGCTATGTGCCACAGGGACTATTATTGGTCATATGGTGTAACTGCACCATGTTATGTGCTACAGGGTCATCTATTGGTCACCTGATTGTAACTGCACCATGCTATGTGCCACAGGGACGTCTATTGGTCACCTTGGGTAACTGCTCCATGCTATGTGCCACAGGGAAATCTAGTGGTATCCTGGTGTAAGTGCGCCATACTGTTAGCCACTGGGACATCTATTAGTCACCTGGTGTAACTGCGTCATGCTATGTGCCACAGGGACATCTATTGGTCAACGTGGTTAACTGCACCATGCTATGTGCCTCAGGCACATCTTTTGGTCACCTGGTGTAACTGCACCATGAGGTGTGCCAAAGGGACATCTATTGGTCACCTGGTGTACGTGCACCACGATATGTGCCAAAGGGACATCTATTGGTCACTTGGTGTAACTGCACCATCTTTGTGCCAAATGGACATCTATTTGCCACTTGGTGCAACTGCACCATGCTTTGTGCCATAGAGACATCTATTGGTCACTTGGTGTAAGTGCACAATCTTTGTGCCATAGGGACATCTATTAGTCACCTGGTGTATCTGCACCATGCTTTGTGCCACAGGGACATCTATTGATCACTTGGTGTAACTGCACCAAGTTGTGAGCCATTGGTACATCTGTTGGTCACCTGATGTAAATGCACCATATGTGCCACAGGGACATCTATTGGTCACTTGGTGTAACTGCACCATGCTTTGTGTCATAGGGACATCGAGTGGTTACCTGGTTTAACTGCACAATGCTATGTGCCACAGTGACATTTGTCACCTGGTGTAAGTGCACTTTGCTATGTGCCACAGGGACATCTATTGGCCAGTTGGTGGAACTGCAATATGCTATGTGCCACAGGGACATCTATTGTTCAACTTGGGTAACTGCACCATGCCATGTGGCGCAGGGACATCTATTGGTATCCTGGTGTAAGTGCACCATACTGTTAGCCACAGGGACATCTATTGGTCACCTGGTGTAACTGCACTATGCTTTGTGCCACAGGGACATCTATTGGTCAACTGGTATAAGCGCACCATGCTATGTGCCACAGGCACATCTGTTGGTCACCTTGTGTGTGTGCACCATAATATGTGCCACAGGGACATCTATTGGTCACCTGGTGTAAGTGCACTATGCTATGTGCTACAGGGACATCTGTGGGTCATCTGGTGTAACTGCACCATGCTATGTGCCATACGGACATCCATTAGTCAACTGATGCAACTGCACCATGATGATAGCCACACAGACATCTATTGGTCACCTGGAGTAACTGCACCATGATGTGTCCCTTAGGGCCATCTATTCGTCACCTGGTGTAACTGCACCATACTGTGTGGTATAGGGACATCTATTGGTCACATGGTCGTAACTGCACCATGCTTAATGCCACAAGGACCTATATTGGTCCTGGTGTAAGTAGACCATGCTATGTGCCATAGGGACATCTATTGGTCACCTTGAGCAACTGCACCTTGCTATGTGCCATAGGGACACCTATTGGTCACCTGGTGTTACTGCACCATTGCTTTGTGCCACAGGGACTATTATTGGTCATATGGTGTAACAGCACCATGTTATGTGCTACAGGTTCATCTGTTGGTCACCTGATTGTAACTGCACCATGCTATGTGCCACAGGGACATCTATTGGCATCCTGGTGTAAGTGCACCATGCTATGTGCCACAGGGACATCTATTGATCATCTGGTGTAATTGCCCAAAGCTATGTGCCACAGGGACATCTATTGGTAATACTGTGTAACTGCACCACACTATGTGCCATAGGGACACCAATTGCTCAACTGGTATAACTGCACAAAGCTGTGGGCCAAAGGGACATCTTTTGGTCATCTAGTGTAACTGCACCATGCTATGTACCACAGGGACATCTATTGGTCACCTGGTGTATGTGCACCATGCTATGTGCCATAGGGACATCTATTAGTCCACTGGTGTATCTGCACCATGCTTTGTGCCACAGGGACCTATATTGGTCACCTGGTGTAAGTAGACCATGCTATGTGCCATAGGGACATCTATTGGTCAACTGGTATAAGTGCACCATGCTTTGTGCCACAGGGACATCTATTGGTCACTTGGTTGTAACTACACCATGCTGTGTGTCATAGGGACATCTAGTGGTCACTTGGTGTAAGTGAACCATTCTGTGCCACAGGGACACCTATTGGTCACCTGGTGTAACTGCACCATGCTTTGTGCCATAGGGACATCTATTGGTCACCTGGTGTAACTGCACCATACTTTGTGGTATAGGGACATGTATTGGTCACATGGTTGTAACTGCACCATGCTATGTGCCACACGGACCTATATTGGTCACCTGGTGTAAGTGCACCATGCTATGTGCCACGTGGACATCTATTGGTCACCTGGTGTAACTGCACTGTACTGTGGGGTATAGGGACATCATTTGGTCACCTGGTGTAAGTAGACCATGCTATGTGCCATAGGGACATCTATTGGTCACTTGTAAGTGCACCATGATATGTGTCACAGGGACCTCTATTGGTCACTTGGTGTAAGTGAACCATTCTGTACCACAGGGACACCTATTGGTGACCTGGTGTAACTGCACCATGCTTTGTGTCCTAAGGACATCTATTGGTCACCTGGTGTAACTGAGACATGCTGTGTGCCACACAGACAGCTGTTGGTCAACTGTTGTAACTGCACAATGATATGTGCCACAGGGACATCTATTGGTCAGCTTGGGTAACTGCACCATACTGTTAGCCACAGGGACATCTATTGGTCACCTGGTGTAACTGCAACATTATTATTTATTATTATTCGCATTTGTAAAGCACGCGGCTACTCAATAGTGTCCCGGAGCTGGCAGAGCTTTGTGCCATAGAGACATCTATTGTTATCCTGGTTTAACTGCACCATGCTGTGTGCCACACACAGCTGTTGGTCAACAGTTGTAACTGCACAATGCTAAGTGCCACAGGGACATATATTGGTCAACTGGTGTAAGTGCACCATGCTATGTTCCACAGGCACATCTATTGGTCACCTGGTGTATCTGCACCATGCTATGTGCCATAGGGATATCTATTAGTCACCTGGTGTATCTGCACCATGCTATGTGTCACAGGGAAATCTGTTGGTCACGTGGTTGTAACTGCACCATGTTATGTGCCACAAGGACCTATATTGGTCTCCTGGTGTAAGTGCACCGTGCTATGTGCCACGTGGATATCTATTGGTCACCTTTTGTAACTGCACCATACTGTGGGGTATAGGGACATCATTTGGTCACCTGCTGTAAGTAGACCATGCTATGTGCCACAGGCACATCTATTGGTCACTTGATGTAACTGCACCAAGCTTTGATCTATTGGTCAGTTGGTGTAACTGCAATATGATATGTGCCACAGGGACATCTGTTGGTCTCTTGGTGTAACAACACCATGCTATGTGCCACTTGGACATCTATTGGTCACCTGGTGTAACTGCACCATACTGTGGGGTATAGATACATCATTTGGTCACCTGGTGTAAGTAGACCATGCTATGTGCCATAGGGACATCTATTGGTAACCTGAAGCAACTGCACGTTGCTATGTGCCATAGGGACATCTATTGGTCAACTGGTGTAAGTGCAACATGGTATGTGCCAATGAGACATCTATTTGTCACCTGGTGTAAGTGCACTATGCTATGCGCCACAGGGACATCTATTGGTCACTTGGTATAACTGCGCCATGATATGTGCCACAGGGACACCTATTGGTCACATGTAACTGCACCATGATATGTGCCACAGGGACACCTATTGGTCACTTTGTGTAAGTGAACCATTCTGTGCCACAGGAACACCTATTGGTCACCTGGTGTAACTGCAGCATGCTATGTGCCACAGGGACACCTATTGGTCACCTAGTGTAACTGCGACATGCTTTCTGTAATAGGGACATCTATTGATCACTTGGTGTAACTGCACTCTGCTTTGAACCATTGGTACATCTATTGGTCGCCTGATGTAAATGCACCATATGTGCCACAGGGACATCTATTGGTCACTTGGTGTAACTGCACCATGCTGTGTGTAATAGGGACATCTAGTGGTCATCTGATGTAACTGCACCATATTATTTGCTACAGGGTCATATATTGGTCACTTGGTTGTAACGTCACCATGCTATGTGCCACAACGACCTCTATTTGTAACCTGATGTAAGTGCACCATCTTATGTGCCACAGGGAGTATTATTGGTCATATGGTGTAACTGCACCATGCCATGTGCCACAGGGATTATTATTGGTTATATGGTTTAACTATGCCATGCTATGTGCCACAGGGACATCTATTGGTCACTTTTTGTAAGTGCACCATGATATGTGCCATAGGGACCTATATTGGTCACTTGGTGTAACTGCAATATGCTATGTCCACGGGCACATCTTTTGGTGACTTGTAAGTGCACCATGCAATATGGCACAGGGACATCTATTGGTTACCTGGTGTAACTGCACCATGTTATGTGCTACAGGGTCATCTATTGGTCACCTGGTTTAACTGCACCATGCTATGTGCCATAATGACATCTATTTGTCACCTGATGTAAGTGCACTATGGTATGTGCCACAATGACATCTATTGGTCACCTGGTGTAACTGCTCTTCTGTGGGGTATAGATACATCATTTGGTCACCTGGTGTAAGTAGACCATGCTATGTGCCATAGGGACATCTATTGGTCACCTGAAGCAACTGCACCTTGCTATGTGCCATAGGGACATCTATTGGTCAACTGGTGTAAGTGCAACATGGTATGTGCCAATGAGACATCTATTTGTCACCTGGTGTAAGTGCACTATGCTATGCGCCACAGGGACACTTATTGGTAACCTGGTGTAACTGCACCATGCTTTGTGCTATAGGAATATCTATTGGTCACCTGATTGTAACTGCACCATGCTATGTGCCTCAGGGACATCTATTGGTCACCTTGGGTAACTGCACCATGCTATGTGCCACAGGCACATCTATTGGTCTCCTGGTGTTAGTGCAACATGCTATGTGCCAATGAGACATCTATTGGACACCTGGTATAACTGCACCATGCTATGTGCCATGTGTACATCTATTGGTCACCTGGTGTAAGTAGACCATGCTATGTGCCATAGGAACATCTATTGGTCACCGGAGCAACTGCCCCTTGCTATGTGCCATAGGGCCATCTATTGGTCAACTGTTATAAGTGCACATTGCTATGTGCCACAGGGACATTTATTGGTTACCTGGTGTAACTGCACCATGTTATGTGCTACAGGGCCATCTATTGGTCACTTGGTGTAAGCGCACTAGGCTATGTGCTACAGCTACATCTATTGTTCTCCTGGTGTAAGTGCACCATGCTATGTGCCACAGGGGCATCTATTGTTCATCTGGTGTAACTACACCATGCAATGTGCCATAGGGGCCCCTATTGCTCACCTCGTGTAAGTGAACCATTCTGATAGCAAGAGAGACACCTGGTGTAACTGCAACATGCTTTCTGCAATAGGAACATCCACTGGTCACTTGGTGTAGATGCACCATCTTTGTGCCACAGGGACATCTATTTGCCACTATGTGCCACTGCACCATACTTTGTGCCATAGAGACATCTATTGTTATCCTGTTGTAACGTCACGATGCTATGTGCCACAGGGACATCTATTAGTCACCTGGTGTAAATGCACCATGCTATGTGCCAATGGGACATCTATTGGTAGCCTAGTGTAACGGCACCATGCAACTCCATCAAGCTATGTGCCATAGGGACATCTGTTGGTCACCTTGTGTAACTGCACCATGCTATGTGCCACACAGACCGCTATTGGTCAACTGGTGTAACTGAACCATGCTATGTGCCACAGGGAGATCTATTGGTCAACTGGTGTAAGTGCAAAATGCTATGTGCCAATGAGACTTCTATTGGTCACCTGGTATAACTGCACCATGCTTTGTGCCATAGAAACATCTATTGGTATCCTGGTGTAACTGCACTATGCTTTGTGCCATAGAAACATCTATTGTTATCCTGGTGTAACTGCACCATGCTTTGTGCCACAGGGACATATATTGGTCAACTGGTATAAGTGCACTGTGCTATGTGCCACAGTCACATCTATTGGTCACCTGTTGTATGTGCACCATGCTATGTGCCACAGGCGTTCTATTGGTCATCTGGTGTAAGTGCACCATGCCATGTGCCACAGGGACATCTATTGATTATCTGGTGTAAATGCCCAATGCTATGTGCCACAGGGACATTTATTGGTAATACGGTGTAACTGCACCACGCTATGTGCCATAGGGACACCAATTGCCCAACTGATATAACTGCACAATGCTATGGGCCACAGGGACATCTTTTGGTCATCTAGTGTAACTGCACCATGCTATGTACCACAGGGGCATCTATTGGTCACCTGGTGTGTGTGCACCATGCTATGTGCCATAGGGACATCTATTAGTCACCTGGTGTATCTGCACCATGCTTTGTGCCACAGGGACATCTACTGGTCACCTGGTTTAACTGCACCATGCTATGTGCCACAGTGACATCTATTTGTCTTCTGGTGTAAGTGCACTATGGTATGTGCCACAGGGACATCTATTGGTCACTTGGTATAACTGCACCACGATATGTGCCACAGGGTCATGTATTTTCACCTGATTGTAACTGCACCATGCTATGTGCCATAGAGACATCTATTGGTATCCTGGTGTTCGTGCACCATAATGTTAGCCACAGGGACATCTATTGGTCACCTGGTGTAAGTGCACTATGCTATGTGCCACAGCTACATCTATGGGTCATCTGGTGTAACTGCACCTTGCTATGTGCCATACGGACATCTATTAGTCAACTGGTGCAACTGCACCATGCTGATAGCCACACAGACATCTATTAGTCACCTGGAGTAACTGCACCATGATATGTGCCATAGGGCCATTTATTTGTCACCTGGTGTAACTTCACCATACTGTATGGTATAGGGACATCTTTTGGTCACCTGGTCTAACTACACCGTGCTATGTGCCATATGGACATCTATTGGTCACATGGTTGTAACTGCACCATGCTATGTGCCAAAATGACCTATATTGGTCACCTGGTGTAAGTGCACAATGCTATGTGCCATGTGGACATCTATTGATCACCTGGTGTAACTGCACCGTACTGTGGGGTATAGGGACATCATTTGGTGACCTGGTGTAATAGACCATGCTATGTGCCATAGGGACATCTATTGGTCACCTGGAGCAACTACACCTTGCTGTGTGCCACAGGGACATCTATTGGTCACCTGGTGTAAGTGCACTATGCTATGCGCCACAGGGACATCTATTGGTCACTTTGTACAACTGCTCTATGATATGTGCCACAGGGACATCTATTGGTCACTTGGTGTAAGTGAACCATTCTGTGCCACAGGGACACCTATTGGTCACCTGGTGTAACTGCACTATGCTTTGTGTCATAGGGACATCTACTGGTCAAATGGTGTAACTGCAACATGCTTTCTGCAATAGGAACATCTATTGGTCATATGGTGTAACTGTACCATGTTATGTGCTACAGGGTCATCTATTGGTCACCTGATTGTAACTGCACCATGCTATGTGCCACAGGGACATCTATTTGTATCCAGGTGTACGTGCACCATACTGTTAGCCACAGGGACATCTATTGGTCACCTGGTGTAACTGCACCATGCTTTGTGCCATAGAAACATCTATTGTTATCCTGGTGTAACTGCACCATGCTTTGTGCCACAGGGACATATATTGGTCAACTGGTATAAGTGCACTGTGCTATGTGCCACAGTCACATCTATTGGTCACCTGTTGTATGTGCACCATGCTATGTGCCATAGGGAAATCTGTTGTTCACCTGGTGGAAGTCACCATGCTATGTGCGACAGGCACATTTATTGGTCACCTGGTGTAAGTGCACCATTCTATGTGCCACAAGGACCTATATTGATCACCTGGTGTAAGTGCACCGTGCTATTTGCCACGTGGACATGTATTGGTCACCTGGTGCAACTGCACCATACTGTGGGGTATAGGGACATCATTTGGTCACCTGGTGTAAGTAGACCAAGCTATGTGCCATAGGGAAATGTATTGGTCACCTGGAGCAACTGCACCTTGCTATGTGCCAATGAGACATCTATTGGTCACTGGGTATAACTGCACCATGCTATGTGCCACTGGGACATATTTTGGTCACCTGGTGGAAGTCACCATGCTGTGTGCCACAGGCACATTTATTGGTCACCTGGTGTAACTGCACCATGCTCTGTGCCATAGTGTCATGTATTGGTCACCTGGTGTAACTGCAACATGCTTTCTGCAATAGGAACATTTTTTGGTCACTTGGTGTAACTGCACCATGATGTGTGCCAAAGGGACATCTATTGGTCACCTGGTGTAAGTGCACCAAGATATGTGCCATAGGGACATCTATTGGTCACCTGGTGTAACTGTGACATGCTTTCTGCAATAGGAGCATCTATTGGTCACTTGGTGTAACTGCACCATGCTATGTGCCACAGGGACTAATATTGGTCATATGGTGTAACTTCACCATGCTTTGTGCCATAGAGACATCTATTGTTATCCTGGTGTAATTGCACCATGCTATGTGCCACAGGGACATCTATGGGTCATCTGGTGTAACTGCTCCTTGCTATGTGCCATACGGACATCTATTGGTCACCTGGTGTATGTGCATCATGCTATGTGCCATACGGATATCTATTGGTCACCTGGAGCAACTGCACCTTGCTATGTGCCAATGAGACATCTATTGGTCACCTTGTATAACTGCGCCATGCTATGTGCCACAGGGACATCTATGGGTCATCTGGTGTAACTGCTCCTTGCTATGTGCCATACGGACATCTATTGGTCACCTGGAGTAACTGCACCATACTGTGTGGTATAGGGACATCTATTGGTCACATGGTTGTAACTGCACTATGCTATGTGCCACAACGACCTATATTGGTCACCTGGTGTAAGTGCACCATGCTATGTGCCATGTGGACATCTATTGGTCACCTGGTGTAACTGCACCATACTGTGGGGTATAGGGACATCACTTGGTCACCTGGTGTAAGTAGACCATGCTATGTGCCATAGGAACATCTATTGGTCACCTGGTATAACTGCACCATGCTATGTGCCACAGGGACATCTCTTGGTCACCTGGTGTAAGTGCAACATGCTATGTGCCAATGAGACATCTATTGGTCACCTGGTATAACTGCACCATGCTATGTGCCACAGGAACATCTATTGGTCACCTGGTGTAACTGCACCATGCTTTGTGCCATAGAGACATCTATTGTTATCCTGGTGTAATTGCACCATGCTATGTGCCACACAGACAGCTGTTGGCCAACCATTGTAACTGCACGATGCTATGTACCACAGGCACATCTATTGGTCACCTGGTGTATGTGCATCATGCTATGTGTCACAGGGACATCTTTTGGTCACCTTGGGTTACAGCACTATGCTATGTGCCACAGGGATATCTATTGGCATCCTGGTGTAAGTGCACCATGCTATGTGCCACAGGGACATCTATTGATCATCTGGTGTAATTGCCCAAAGCTATGTGCCACACGGGCATCTATTGGTAATACTGTGTAACTGCACCACGCTATGTGCCATAGGGACACCAATTGCTCAACTGGTATAACTGCACAATGCTATGGGCCACAGGAACATCTTTTGGTCATCTAGTGTAACTGCACCATGCTATGTACCACAGGGACATCTATTGGTCATCAGGTGTATGTGCACCATGCGATGTGCCACAGGGACATTTATTGGTCAGTTGGTGTAACTGCAATATGCTATGTGCCACAGGGACATTTGTTGGTCACTTGGTGTAACTACACCATGCTATGTGCCATAGGGACATTTATTGGTCACCTGGTGTAGCTGCACCATGCTATGTGCCACATGGACATCTGTTGGTCACCTGGTGTAAGTGCACTATGCTATGCGCCACAGGGACATCTATTCGTCACTTGGTATAACTGCGCCATATGTGCCACAGGGACATGTATTGGTCACTTGTAAGTGCACCATAATATGTGCCACAGGGACCTCTGTTGGTCACTTGGTGTAAACGAACCATTCTGTGCCGCAGGGACACCTATTGGTCACCTGGTGTAACTGCACCATGCTCTGGGCCATAGGGACATCTATTGGTCACCTGGTGTAACTGCACCATGCTCTGGGCCATAGGGACATCTATTGGTCACCTGGTGTAACTGCAGCATGTTGTGTGCTACAGGGTCATCTATTGGTCACCTGATTGTAACTGCACCATGCTATGTGCCACAGGGACATCTATTAGTCAAATGGTATAAGTGCACCATGCTATGTACCTCAGGCACATCTATTGGTCGCCTGGTGTATGTGCACCATGTTATGTGCCATGAGGACATCTATTAGTCGCCTGGTGTATCTGCCACATGCTATGGGTCACAGGGAAGTCTGTTGGTCTAATATGTTCCACAGGGACATCTATTGGTCACCTGGTGTAGCTGCACCATGCTATGTGCCACAGGGGCATTTACTGGTCACCAGGTGTAACTGCAGCATGCTATGCGCCACAGGGACAACTATTGGTCACTTGGTATAACTGCGCCATAATATGTGCCACAGGGACATCTATTGGTCACTTGGTGTAAGTGAACCATTCTGTGCCACAGGGACACCTATTGGTCACCTGGTGCGAACATCAATTGGTCACCTGGTGTAACTGCACCATGCTATGTGCCACAAGGACATCTATTGGTCTCCTGGTGTAACTGCAATATGCTATGTGACACAGGGACATCTATTGGTCACCTTGGGTTACAGCACTATGCTATGTGCCACAGGGACATCTATTGATCATCTGGTGTAATTGTCCAAAGCTATGTGCCACAGGGACATCTATTGGTAATACTGTGTAACTGCACCACACTATGTGCCATAGGGACACCAATTGCTCAACTGGTATAACTGCACAATGCTATGGGCCACAGGGACATCTTTTGGTCATCTAGTGTAACTGCACCATGCTATGTACCACAGGGGCATCTATTGGTCACCTGGTGTATGTGCACCATGCTATGTGTCACATGGACATCTGTTATTCACTTGGTGTAACTGCACCATAATATGTGCCACAGGGACATCTATTGGTCACCTGGTGTATGTGCACCATGCTATGTGCCATAGAGACATCTATTAGTCACTTGGTTGTAACTACACCATGCTCTGTGTCATAGGGACTTCTAGTGGTCACTTGGTGTAAGTGAACCATTCTGTGCCACAGGGACACATATTGGTCACCTGGTGTAACTGCACCATGCTTCGTGCCATAGGGACATCTATTGGTCACCTGGTGTAACTGCGACATGCTTTCTACAATAGGAACATCTGTTGGTCACTTGGTGTAACTGCACCATAATATGTGCCACAGGGCCATCTATTGGTCACCTGGTGTAACTGCATCATACTGTGTGGTAACGGGACATTTATTGGTCACATGGTTGTATCTGCACCATGCTATGTGCCACAAGGACCTATATTGGTCACCTGGTGTAAGTGCACCATGCTATGTGCCATAGGGACATCTATTTGTCAACTGGTATAACTGCACCATGCTATGTGCCACAGGGATATCTATTGGTCACCTGGTGTAAGTCACCATGCTATGTGGCACAGGCGCATTTATTGGTCACCTGGTGTAAGTGCACCATGCTATGTGCCACAGGGACATTTATTGGTCACCTGGTGTAACTGCACCATGTTATGTGCTATAGGGCCATCTATTTTCACATGGTGTAAGCGCACTCGGCTATGTGCTACAGTGACATATATTGTTCACCTGGTGTAAGTGCACCATGCTATGTGCCACAGTGGCATCTATTTTTCATCTGGTGTAACTGCACCATGCAATGTGCCATAGGGGCCCCTATTGCTCACCTCGTGTAAGTGAACCATTCTGATAGCCACAAGGACACCTAGTGTAACTGCAATATGCTATGTGCCACAGGGACATCTGTTGGTCACTGGGTGTAACTACTCCATGCTATGTTCCACAGGGACATCTATTGGTCACCTGGTGTATGTGCACCATGCTATGTGCCATAGGGACATCTATTAGTCACCTGGTGTATCCGCACCATGCTATGTGTCGCATGGACTTCTCTTGGTTACCTGGTGTAACTGCACCATGCTATGTGCCACAGTGACATCTATTTGTCACCTGGTGTAAGTGCACTATGGTATGTGTCACAGGGACATCTATTGGTCACTTGGTATAACTGCACCACGATATGTGCCACAGGGACATCTATTGGTCAACTGGTGTATCTGCACTATGCTATGTGCCACAGGCACATCTATTGGTCACCTGGTGTATCTGCACCATGCTATGTGTCACAGGGAAATCTGTTGGTCAGTTGGTGTAACTGCACCATAATCAATCAATCAGTCAATCGGGGGGTTTATAAAGCGCGCTACTCACCCGCGAGGGTCTCAAGGCGCTGGGGGGGGGGTGCAGCTCCCGTTCAGTCGAAGAGCCAGGTCTTGATGTTCTTCCTGAAGGAGTGGAGGGTGGGGGAGCGTTTGATGTCGACGGGGAGCTTGTTCCAGGCTTTGGCTGCTACGTAGGAGAAAACTCTACCACCTGCTCTAGATCGGCGGTGTGAGAAGTTGGCCTGGTATATGCTGTCCAGTAATTAAAGTGGGCACCTTGCACCAGTTCAAACAACCCTTATTGATGATTAGGTTAAAGACAACCTTTATAGAAAGCTATCCTAGTGGTAACTGTGGAGAGCAGCATTCAGGCTAAGTCTCGAAGAAATGTAAAGCAGCTTGTTTTACCAGTATATAACCTCCTGAATGACCAAATGAGAGAACCACACCAGGTGTATATAAAATATTTGTATTTATTACTAAACACTCTCTACTAACCTCTTTATCAGATTAGAGAACAAGACATACAATATTAAATTACTAGAAGGACAGTAAATAGCACAATACACAGCGGGCTCCAGGGGGAGACCGAACCATATACTAAGAAAGTGGTATAAGAACCACGACTTGACTAGACACAGTGCCTAGAGCACGTAGAATCGCTGGGACCCCAAGGAACCACCCAAGGTAGTGACACAGGGGACCCACGGAGGATGGGTGCAGTGTGGGAACACAGACGCGAGCTCCGTACAACTCTATGGGAAAGTCGCAGTTGGAATTTTAAAGACTAAGGAAACTTAGGAGAGGACTTGAAGCAAACCCAGCTAAACATAGAAGGTTCTAAGGCCAGCACCCTTGAGAGTACCGAGGTACCCGTGTTACCTATCCCAGAGGAGCCGGGTGCATAGGGGTCAAGTGGTGTCGGAAACCCTTGTTATTTTCAATGGCGTGATGTGAGAAAGTACTGCTGCCGTGGAGAAGAAAAGTGTCCGGTGTGATCCAAGCCTGGATCGGAGACGAGAAGAACCTGAAAGCAGAGGGGACAAAGTCTGGGTCACTTCACGTGACCAGGAACGGAGCAATCGAATGCCCACCGATGTCTGGTGCTTCAGGTGCGTAGAGGTGAAGCTTGACTCTGCAGCCATGGGGACCAGGAGACGACGACAACCACAGTCCGTATCCGAGCTGTCCCACGAAGGATGTCGAGTGCTGAGGGGTCAGTGTCCGGATTGAACACCAACAAGCCTTAGCAGCTGCAACCCACGCGGTCAGAGGAAAGATGCTTCTGTGAGGCCCAGCACGATCCTGGGGACTCCCCAAGCGATGGAGAGTCAGGGCACATCTGGGGCAACCAGGGAAGCCCACTGAAAGTTAAAGTTGCCTTCTCAGGGACCCACAGACCAACGGACCAGGGATCGCGAAGGGACCTTGAGCTGAATCACTAAATACCAGCTCACGGAACACTCGTGGAGTGTAGGCCGGAAATCTTCAGTGGAATTACTGCTCGGGGTCAGGACTACAAGTGGTCCAAAGCACAGCTTCAGGGATCGCCGAAAAGCATATGCTGCTGCAAATGTACATGGTGCCCAGGGGTACGGTTTTCACGGTCCCCACGTGGGATACGGGCCTCAGAATTGCTGAGAGCGCAGATCGACCTCGGAGACCTCGGGAACCCACCTCCTGTGTTGCAGAAATCTTCGGAGTCCTTCAGGTGCTTCATAGATGCAAACCGGTCAGATGCGTTTTGGTGACTGCTCAGCAGCGGAGTAGCTCCTTTACTCCAAGGGAGATTCTTCAGTTGTCCAGCAAAGCGTAGATCATCGAAGGATACTTGGTTTCTGTAGCAGAGTTTAGTCCAGATAATATCTAAAATCCTGTAGTCAGGGCTTCCTACTTTATACCCAAGGAAGGGGTGGGACAATCTCTGGGGACCCACCTATGGGAGGGTCAGGACAGAGGGGTGGCTATACTCATATCCTTTGTCCAGTTTGGTGCCAGAGCAGGAGCAAATGGCTCCTGCAACCGGTTTGAGCTGGACTATGCACAGGGACACCAAATGTGCCCCCAGTGCAGACATCAAAGCACTCTGAGAGTGCACCCACCCAGCCCCAATACACTAAAGCCTGTCTGGGAGGTGGTCACACCTCCCTGTGACAGGAAACATATTGTCAAGCCTTCCCCTGCCGGAGTTTCGTCCAGCGTCAGGAGGGCAGACTCGTGTCTGTGGCTGGCAGCATCCATTTTGGGATGCCAGGGTCAAGAAAGCTGGTACCGGGTGTACCGGTGCTCCATAGTAGTGGTACTACAAGGGAGGAATCATACCTCCCACACCAGTTACTGGTGTGGAGGTATGATTCCAAGGTGTTTGACACCAAACACGACATGTTTCCAAGCAGCCGTTTTAAAGTTAGCATTTACCGCGAGGTTATAATGCACTTAAGTATATATGGTTGGCTGCATCACAGACAACCCCGGAAAAGAGGTTCCAAAGGCTGCGGAGGGGCTCTGCTCATGCATGGGCACCCTCTCACATAAAACCCAGCACCCTGCCTTCAGGATTGATAAGGCCTGCAATAGGGGTGAATGATAGGTTTCTATGTGCAGTGATAGGTGAGATATAGTGAACCTATATCCCTGTAAGGGGTGCATGCACCACCTCACTCAGGCTGCAGTAGCATTCCTGTGGTGTCATTTTGGATGGCTTTCCAGGGGTGGCACAATACATGCTTCAGCCCCTGGTAGGCCTCTGGGGTACCTATGCCCTGGGTACATAGTATACCATATACTAGGGACTTATAAGGGCACTCCAGAATCCGATCTGTGGTGTACCTAAAGTACATGGAATCAATTTATAAGAGAAAGCAGATAGGCTGGGGACCTGAATAGCAGGTTCCCAGCCAAACTAAGTAAAAAAACCATTAAAACACCAGAAAAAAAGTGGGGGCAACCATGTAGTCCGATTCCACCTTCCTACACAGACCTCCCTGTTGAATGCTTGTTGGGCAATGATTTAGAAACTTCAGCTTGGGCTGAAGTGGAACTCAGGACTCATGCAGAAATGTTGGGTATCCCTGCAGATGTGTTTGCAATGACTAGGTCACAGGCAAAAATGTTTTCCACTGAACAGGCCCTGGATCCTGGAAAAATGGACCAGGTGCCTTCCAAGAGAAGGAGCAGTAGGGGTAAGGCAGTGTCTTCCCCCCTTCCTCAGAATCCAGACCAGTCTCTTGAGGGAGCTGATCTTAGTCCTGAAGAAGGAACTGTCCCAGATGAGCTTGAATCTGATCAGGTTGAGTTCTTGGGGACAGGGGGCCCCTTCCAAGGCAGATCTGAGCCAGGAGAAGCTGAGCTGCCCCTCTCTTGAACCCCATAGACAGCAAGCTGCTGCTGAGGCTTCTGGGAGTGCTAATGGGTCCCATAGGATCTACTGGGATAATGGACTCCTTTACTCGGAGAGTAGAGACCCCAAGCCTGGTACTACCAGGAGGTTGGTTATACCTCTGAAGTTTAGGGGCTTCCTATTGACACTAGCACATGACATCCCATTAGCAGGTCACCTAAGCCAAAACAAGACTTGGGACAGAATTGTCCCTCACTTTCACTGGCCTCACATGTCTGAAGACCCCAAGGAGTTTTGTCGCTCCTGTGTCACCTGTGAAGCCAGTGGTAAGGGAGGTGGTACTACAAAGGCCCCCCTGATACCACTACCTGTGGTGGGGGTTCCCTTTGAGAGGGTTGGGATTGATATAGTTGGTCCCATGGATCCTCAAACTGCATCTGGGAACAGATTTATACTGGTGGTGGTGGACCATGCCACTAGGTATCCAGCGGCAATTCCCCTTAGAACTACCACAGCTCCTGTGGTGGCAAGGGCCCTCCTGGGAATCTTTTCCAGGGTGGGTTTTCCTAAGGAGGTAGTATCAGACTGAGGTGCAAACTTCATGTCTGGTTACTTGACTGCTTTGTGGAAGGAGTGTGGAGTAAATTACAAATTTACCACCCCTTATCACCGACAATGCAATGGGTTAGTTGAAAGGTTCAACAAAACCCTGAAGGGCATGATTAAAGGTCTCCCAGAAAAGCTTAGGCGCAGATGAGACATACTTTTGCCCTGCCTTCTCTTTGCCTACAGAGAGGTTCCTCAGAAGGGGGTTGGTTACAGCCCTTTTGAACTTCTATTTGGACATCCAGTTAGGGGTCCATTGTGTCTAGTGAAGGAGGGATGGGAGTTACCTCTCAAACCCCTAAACAGGATATTGTGGACTATGTACTTGGTCTCCGCTCCAGGATGGCTGAGTACATGAAGAAGGCAACTAATAATCTTGAGGCTAGCCAGGAATTGCAAAAGGCCTGGCATGATCAAAAGGCTGTGTTGACTGTTTATCAGCCAGGACAGAAAGTATGGGTGTTTGAGCCTGTGGCCCCAGCAGCCCTCCAAGACAAGTGGAGTGGCCCTCATACAATCATTGAGCAGAAGGGAGAGGTTACCTACCTGGTGGACCTTGGAACTCCCAGGTGCCCCCATAGGGTGCTCCATGTGAACAGGCTCAAACCATATGTTGACAGGGCAGACATGGGCTTGCTCATGGCTACTGATGAGGGACAGGAGGAAGAGAGTGATCCACTCCCTGACCTGCTCTCACTGAACCCTGATGATGGTTCAGTGGATGGTGTAGCCTTGGCAGGCAGCCTCACTGTCCAGCAGCAAACTGATTGCAGGAAAGTTCTGTGAGAAGTTGGCCTGGTATATGCTGTCCACTAATTATAGTGGGCACCTTGCACCAGTCCAAACAACCCCTTATTGGAGATAGGTTAAAGACAACCTTTATTGAAACCTATCCTAGTGGTAGCTATGGAGAGCAGCCTTCAGGCTAAGTCTTGAAGGAATGTAAAGCAGCTTGTTTTACCAGTCTATAATCTCTTGAGTGACCAAATGAAAGAGGACCACACCAGGTATATATTTAAAATATATGTATTTAGTCTTAAACACACCCCTCTAGTCTCTTTATGAGGCTAGAGTTCAAAGTACATAAGTTACAAGTCGAATATCAACAGTAATAGCACAAATACACGTTTGAGCCCTAGGGCGTACCAAACCATATACCAATAAAGTGGTATAAGAACCACGACTGAGCTAGACACAAGGCCTAGAGCCTGTAGAAATGCTTGGACCACAAGGAACCACCCAAGGTAGTGACACAGGGGACCCACGGGGGACGCGTGCAGTGTGAGAACACAGCCGCGAGCCGCCGTTGACCTCTATGGGGAATGTCGCGGTTGGAGTTTTAAAGAAAAAGGACACTTGGAGGAGGACTTGGAGCAGACCCCTTTAGAACTAGGTTGTTCTAGAGTCAATACCCACGGGAGCACCGGAGTACTCGAGTTACCTCACCCAGGGAAGCCGGGTGCATAGGTGTCTTTCGGGGTCGGGTTTCGTTGTCGTTTTCAATGGCGATCTGCTGCAAAGTGCTGCTGGCGACCAAGTCAAAAGTGTCCGGGTGGATCCAAGGGTGGATCGAAGATCTGAAGAACCTGAAAGCAGAGGGGACAGAGTCTGGGTCACTAGCCAGTGACCAGGAAGGCGATGAGCAGATGCCCACCGATGTCGGGTGCTTCAGGTAGGTTGACGGTCGTCTTGACTCTTCAGCCACGAGGTCCAGGAGGCGTCGATGACAACCAGGGGCTGGATTCGAGCTGTCCCACAACGTCTGTCGATTGCTGCGGTGTCGGCGACCAGATTGGACCCAACAAGCCTTGGCAACGGCAAGTCTCGTAGAAACAAAGAAAGGACAATAATGCAGACCAGCAAGGTCTGGGGGACTCACCCAGTGAGGGTAAGTCAGGGCACCTCTGGAGCAACCAGGAAAGCCCAAGCAGAAGAAGAGTTGCCTTCGGGAGGGCCCACTAGCCAACGGACTAGCGACCGCAAAGGAGCCTCGAGTGGACGCACTTGGAGCTAGCTTACAGGACACTCGTGGAGTGGGGGCCAGTGATCTTCAGTGCACTCGGTGCTGGAGGTAGGGGCTACTTGGAGCCCATAGCACAACTTCGTGGGAGACCAGGAAGAGGATGCACTTGCAAAAGTTCTCGGTGTCCAGGGGTCACGGTCCCACGTTACCCACGACAGCTACAGGCCTCAGCTTTGCTGGAGACTCAGGGCAGCCTCGGGGAAGTCTGGAAATCCACCTCTGGTGATGCAAAGACTTCGGCGTCCGGCGGGAGCTTCAGCGATGCAGACCGGACAATTGCTTCTTAGGTGCCTGACAAGCAGGGGAGTCACTCCTTGACCCCAAGGGAGATTCTTCAGTCCTCTAATCTTAAAGTAGAGCGTCGAAGGTCCAGGATTCGGCGTCAGAGTTTCATCCAGGGTAATCGAAAGTCCTAAGGACTGGGGTCCCATACTTATACAAAGTTAGGGGGTTGGACATACTCTGGGGACCCACCTAGGGGAGGGTCAGGGAAGAGGGGTGGTTACACCCATTCCCTTTGTCCAGTTTCGCGCCAGAGCAGGGGCAGGTAGCCCCTGCAACCGGTTTGAACTGGGCTATGCACAGGGACACCAAATGTGCCCCCAGTGCAGGACTTCAAAGCACCAGCGAGTGCTCCCGCCCAGCCCCAATACACACTATCCTGTCTGGGGAGGTGGTTACACCTCCCTGTGACAGGAAACCTATTGTCCAGGCCTCCCCTGCCGGAGTTTCAGTCAGCAGCAGGAGGCCAGACCCGTGTCTGTAGCAGCGGCATCTATTTTGTGATGCCAGGGCTCTGGAAAGAAGTTACCGGGTAGCCCGGTGTGTACATGTCTCTCCCTCTAGAAGTGTGGAATGCTACCCCTGCCACCAGAATTGGCGGGGGTAGTATTCCAAGATGTTTGACACCAAACACGACATGTTTTGGTGCAGCCAGTCCAAAGTTAGCATTGTACCGCGAGGATATAATGCACTTAAGAGTATATGGTCAGGCTGTACCACAAACAGCATCAGAGGTGGGACTCCGAACGCTGCAGAGGGGCTCTGCTCATACAGGGGCACCCTCTCACATAAAAACCAAGCACTCTGCCTTCAGGATTGTTAAGGCCTGCCATAGGAGTGACTTATAGGTTTATATGTGTGTGCAATTGTAGTGATATAGGTAGCCTATATCACAGTAAGGGGTGCATGCACCACCTTACCCAGGCTGCAGTAGCAGACCTGTGGTGTCATTTTGGCTGGCCTTCCAGGGGTGGCATAATACATGCTTCAGCCCCTTGCAGGCCTCTGAGGTACCTATGCCCTGGGTACATAGTATACCATATACTAGGGACTTATAAGGGCACTTCAGATTCCAATCAGAGATGTACTTAAGGTACATGGAAACCATTTTATAGAGGAAGAAGATAGACTGGGGCCCTGAATAGCAGGATCCCAGTCCAACTAAGTCATAAACCAGCAAAACACCAGGAAAAAAGTGAGGGCAACCATATAGTCAGCTTCCACCTTCCTACAAGTTCTTAATCAGTTTAGACATATGTTTTCACTGACTCCAAGTCAGACTACCTGGTGCACTCATGAAGTGGACACAGGTGACAGTCTGCCTGTCAAAAATAAGATTTACAGGCAACCTGACCATGTCAGGGACTGCATCAGGACTGAAGTCCAGAAGATGTTGGATTTGGGAGTCATTGAACCCTCAGATAGCCCTTGGGCTAGTCCAGTAGTCTTGGTACCCAAACCTCACACCCAGGGTGGTAAGAGAGAGATGAGGTTTTGTGTTGACTACAGAGGTCTCAATGCAGTCACTAGGACTGATGCCCATCCAATCCCTAGGGCAGATGAGCTTATAGATACTTTGGCCTCAGCCAAGTTTCTGAGCACATTTGACCTAACAGCTGGCTACTGGCAAATCAGATTAGCTGAAGATGCAAAAGCCAAAACAGCATTCTCAACCCCTAGTGGGCACTACCAATTTGTGGTGATGCCCTTTGGTTTTAAGAATACACCTGCCACTTTTCAAAGGTTGGTGAATAAAGTCCTTACAGGCCTGGAAGCCTATAGTGCAGCTTATCTAGATGATATTGCTGTCTTTAGCTTCACCTGGGAGGATCACCTGGTCCACCTGAGAAATGTTTTGGAGGCCCTGCAGAAAGCAGGCCTCACTATCAAGGCCACCAAGTGCCAGATAGGGCAGAGTCAGGTTGTGTACCTGGGCCACCTTGTGGGTGGAGGCCAGGTTCAACCATTGCAGAGCAAAATCCAGACCATCATGGACTGGGTTGCTCCAACCACCCAGACTCGGGTCAGAGCTTTCTTGGGCCTGACTGGGTACTATAGGAGGTTTGTCAAAGGATATGGATCCATAGTGACTCCTTTGAATGACTTAACTTCCAAGAGAATGCCAAAGAAAGTTCAGTGGACAGTTAGCTGTCAAAAGGCATTTGATGACCTGAAGCAGGCCATGTGCACTGCTCCCATTCTGCAGAGTCCTGACTACTCCACACAATTCATTGTCCAAACAGATGCATCTGAGTTGGGGGTAGGGGCTGTGTTATCACAATTGAATGAAGGTCAGGATCAGCCAGTAGCTTTTATTCGCAGAAGGCTGACCCCCAGAGAGAAACGTTGGTCAGCTATTGAGAGGGAAGCCTTTGCTGTGGTTTGGGCTCTGAAGAAGCTGAGGCCATACTTGTTTGGCACTCACTTCATTGTTCAGACAGACCATAAGCCCCTCTTATGGCTAAAACAGATGAAGGGTGAAAACCCCAAACTTTTGAGGTGGTCCATTTCCCTTCAGGGGATGGACTATACAATGGAACATAGACCTGGGAGTAACCATGCCAATGCAGATGGACTCTCCAGATATTTCCACTTAGAACATGAAGACTCAACTGGTCAAGGTTAGTTTAATGTCCTGACGTTTGGGGGGGGGGTTGTGTAGGAGAGTAGGATCTGCTTCTTATAGTTACCCGCACTTTTTGCTGATGTTTCACTGTTTTCGATTTAGTCTGACTGGGATCCTATTATTTAGGACCCCAGTCTAGCTGCTTCCTCTCTAAATTGATTCCATGTACTTTAGGTACATCCCAGATTGGATTCTGGAGTGCCCTTATAAGTCCCTAATATATGGTTTACTATGTACCCAGGGCATAGGTACCCCAGAGCCCTACAGGGGCTAAAGCATGTATTGTGCCACCCCTGGAAGGCCATCTAGAATGACACCACAGGACTGCTACTGCAGCCTGAGTGAGGTGGTGCATGCACCCCTTACTTAGATATAGGTTCACTATATCTATCCTAATCACTGCACATAGAAACCTATCAGTCACCGCTATGGCAGGCCTTATCAGTCCTGAAGGCAGGTTGCTTGGTTATATGTGAGAGGGTGCCCATGCATGAGCAGAGCACCCCTGCAGCCTTCGGAATATATCCTCCGGGGTTGCCTGTGGTGCAGCCTGACCATATACTCTTAAGTGCATTATAACCTTGCGGTAAAATGCTAACTTTGGACTGGCTGCACAGAAACATGTCGTGTTTGGTGTCAAACACCTTGGAATCCTACCCCCCCCCCCGCTAGTCCTGGCGGCGGGGGTAGAATTCCACCCTTCTAGAGGAGAGACATGTCCCCACCGGTATACCCGGTAGAAACCTTAAAGAGCCCTGGCATCACAAAATGGATGCTGCAGCCACAGACACGAGTCTGGCCTCCTGCTGCTGACCGAAACTCCGGCAGGGGAGGCCTGGACAATAGGTTTCCTGTCACAGGGAGGTGTGACCACCTCCCAGACAGGCCTTAGTGGATTGGGGCTGGGTGGGTGCACTCCAAGAGTGCTTTGAAGTCCTGCACTGGGGGCACATTTGGTGTCCTCGTGCATACCCCAGTTAAAACCAGTTGCAGGGGCTGCCAGCCCCTGCTCTGGTGCGAAACTGGACAAAGGAAATGGGTGTAGCCATCCCTCTTTCCAAGCTCTCCCATAGGTAGGTCCACAGAGTTAGTCCAACACCTTTCTTAGGTATAAGTAAGGAACCCCTGGCAACAGGACTTTAGATATCCCTGGACGAAACTCTGCAACTGAATCCTGGAACTTCGACGCTCTACTCAAGACTAGAGGACTGAAGAAATCTCCCTTTGGGTCAAGGAGTGACTCCCCTGCTTGGCAGGCACCAACGAAGCATTTGCCGGTCTGCATCTCCGAAGCTCCCGCCGGACTCCGAAGTACTTGCAGCTCAGGAAGAGGATTTCCAGACTTCTCAGAGGCCGACCCGAATCCCCAGCAAAGCTGAGACCCGCAGCCCTCACGAGTGATGTGGAACCGGAACTCCTGGACACTGTGCACATTTGCTAGTGCATCAACTTCTCGACGTCTCTTGAAGTCCTGCTTTGGGTTACTTGTAGCCCAGGCCCCAAGCACCAATTGCACCGAAGATTGTGAGTGTTCTGTGGGCCAGCTTCTTGCATTTCCGCTCGAGGCTCCTTCGCGATCCCTGGTCCGTCGACTGGTGGGTCCCTGTGAAGGCAAGTCTGATTTTCCTTGGGCGTTTCTGGTTGCTCCAGACGTGCCCTGACTCCCCACCGAGTGGTGAGTCCCTCAGACCTTGCTCGTCTGCACCGAACCATCTTTCTCCTTTCTGCGTGGGTTGCTGTTGCCAAGGCTTGTTGCGTTCAATCCGGACACCAACGCTGCAGCACTCGACATCCTTTGTGTGACAGCTCGAATCCAGCTCCTGGTTGTCGTCGACTCCTCCTGGTCCTCGTGGCTGAAGAGTCAAGCTTCACCTCTTTCACCTGAAGCACCCGACATCGGTGGGCATTCGACTATCGTGCCCCTGGTCACTGGCAAGTGACCCAGACTCTGTCCCCTCTGCTTTCAGGTTCTTCTCATCTCCGATCCAGGCTTGGATCTCTTCAGACACTTCGCATCTTACCGGCAGCAGCACTTCATTGCCGGCTGCCATTGAAATCGACGCCGCGACCCGACACCATTCGACACCTATGCACCCGGCTTCCCTGGGTGAGGTAACTCGAGTACTCCGGTGCTCCCGTGGGTGTTAACCCTAGAACTGTCTAGGTCCAAGAGTGTTTGGTCCTAGTCCATTTCTAAATGTCCTTAAACTCTAAAACTCTTACCGCGACTTTCCCATAGACTTTAACGGAGGTCGGTTCTGTGTTCACACACTTCACACAGCCCCCGTGGGTCCCCTGTGTCACTACCTTGGAAGGTTCCTTGGGGTCCCAGCGATTCTACAGGCTCTAGGCCTTGTGTCTACTTAAGTCGTGGTTCTTATACCACTTTCTTAATATATGGTTTGGTACGCCCCTAGGGCTAATCGTATATTGTGCTAATTTACTGTGCTATTTGACTTGTAACTTGTGTACTTTGACCTCTAGCCTCATAAAGAGACTATTGGGTAGTGTTTAGTAATAAATACATATATTTTATATATATACCTGGTGTGGTTCTCCTTTCATTTGGTCATTCACGAGATTATAACTGGTAAAACAATAGCTTAACACTCCTTCAAGACTTAGCCTGAAGGCTGCTCTCCATAGCTACCACTAGGATAGCTATCTATAAAGGTTGTCTTTAAACCTATCATCAATTAAGGTCGTTTCGACTGGTGCAAGGTGCCCACTATAACTAGTGGACAGCATATGCCAGGCCAACTGCTCACAGCATGTACTTTAGGTACACTCCAGATTGGCTTCTGGGGTACCCTTATAAGTCCCTAGTATATGGTATACTATATACCAAGGGCCTAGGTACCCCAGAGGCCTCCCAGGGGCTGCAGCATGTATTATGCCACCCCTGAGAGACCATTTAAAATGACACAACAGGTCTGCTACAGCACCCTTTGTAAGGTGGTGCCTGCACCCCTTACTTAGATATAGGTTCACTATATCTATCCTAATCACTGCACATATAAACCTATCAGTCACCCCTATGGCAGGCCTTATCAATCCTGAAGGCAGGGTGCTGGGTTTTATGTGAGAGGGTGCCCATGCATGAGCAGAGCCCCTCTGCAGCCTTTGGAACCTCTTTTCCGGGGTTGTCTGTGACGCAGCCAACCATATATACTTAAGTGCATTATAACCTCGCGGTAAATGCTAACTTTAAAATGGCTGCATGGAAACTTGCGTGTTTGGTGTCAAACATCTTGGAATCATACCTCCACACCAGTAACTGGTGTGGGAGGTATGATGCCACCCTCGTAGAGGGAGAAATATGACACCACCGGTACACCCGGTACCAGCTTTCTTGACCCTGGCATCACAAAATGGATGCTGCCAGCCACAGACACGAGTCTACCCTCCTGCTCCTGGATGAAACTCCGGCAGGGGAAGGCTTGACAATAGGTTTCCTGTCACAGGGAGGTGTGACCACCTCCCAGACAGGCTTTAGTGTATTGGGGCTGGGTGGGTGCACTCTCAGAGTGCTTTGATGTCTGCACTGGGGGCACATTTGGTGTCCCTGTGCATAGTCCAGCTCAAACCGGTTGCAGGAGCCATTTGCTCCTGCTCTGGCGCGAAACTGGACAAAGGACATGGGTGTAGCCACCCCTCTGTCCTGACCCTCCCATAGGTGGGTCCCCAGAGTTTGTCCCACCCCTTCCTTGGGTATAAAGTAGGAACTCTGACTACAGGACTTTAGATTTTACCTGGACTAAACTCTGCTACAGAAACCAAGTACTTCGACGATCTGCACTACGCTGGATGACTGAAGAAAACTCCCTTGGAGTAAAGGAGTTACTCCCCTGCTGAGCAGGCACCTAAACGCATCTGACTGGTTTGCATCTCCCGAGCTCCTGAGGACTCCGAAGATTTCTGCAACACAGGAGGTGGGTTCCCGAGGTCTCTGAGGTTGATCTGTGCTCTCAGCAATTCTGAGGCCCGCATCCCTTGTGGGGACCGTGCAACCCGTACCCCTGTGCACCGTGTACATTTGCAGCAGCATATGCTTTTCGACGATCCCGGAGGCCGTGCTTTAGGCTACTTGTAGTCCTGACCCAGAGCAGTAATTCCCCCGAATATTTCCGGCCTACACTCCACGAGTGTTCCGTGGGCTGGTATTTGGTGATTCAGCTCGAGGTCCCTTCGCGATCCCTGGTCCGTTGGCCTGTGGGTCCCTGTGAAGGTAACTTTGATTTTCCGTGGGCTTTCCTGGTTGCTCAAGACATGCCCTGGCTCTCCATAGCTTGGACAGTCCCCAGGACCTTGCTGGTCCCCGCAGAAGCATCTTTCCTCTGACCGCGTAGGTTGCAGTTGCCAAGGCTGGTTTGTGTTCAATCCGGACACTGACCACCCAGCACTTGACATCCTTCGTGGGACAGCTCACCTCCGGACTTTGGTCGTCGTAGACGTCTCCTGGTCCCCGTGGCTGCAGAGTCAAGCTTCACCTCTTCGCACCTGAGACACCCGACATCGGTAGGCATTAGTCTATCGTGCCCCTGGTCACTGTGAAGTGACCCAGACTCTGTCCTCTCTGCTTTCAGGTTCTTCTCATCTCCGATCCAGGCTTGGATCACACCGGACACTTTTCATCTTCCCGTCAGCAGCACTTTCCGCAACACGCTATTGAAAACGACGAAGGTTTCCGACATCACTTGACACCTATGCACCCGGCTCCTCTGGGATAGGTAACACGGGTACCTCGGTACTCTCAAGGGTGCTGGCCTTAGAACCTTCTATGTTTAGCTGGGTTTTCTTAAAGTCCTCTCCGAAGTGTCCCTAATCTTTAAATTTCCAACCGCGACTTTCCCATAGAGTTGTACCGACCTCGCGCCTGCGTTCACACACTGCACCCGTCCTCCGTGGGTCCCCTGTGTCACTACTTTGGGTGGGTCCTTGGGGTCCCAGCGATTCTACGTGCTCTAGGCACTGTGTCTAGTCAAATCGTGGTTCTTATACCACTTTCTTAGTATATGGTTTGGTCTCCCCCTGGAGCCCACTGTGTATTGTGCTATTTACTGTCGTTCTAGTGATTTAATATTGTGTGCTTTGTTCTCTAATCTCATAAAGAGGCTAGTAGAGAGTGTTTAGTAATAAATACATATATTTTATATATTCCTTGTGTGGTTCTCCTTTCATTTGGTCAATCAGGAGGTTATGATCTGGTAAAACAAGCTGCTTCACACTCCTTCAAGACTTAGCCTGAAGGCTGCTCTCCATAGCTACCACTAGGATAGCTTTCAATAAAGGTTGTCTTTAACCTAATCAACATTAAGGGTCGTTTGGACTGGTGCAAGGTGCCCATTTTAATTAGTGGACAGCATATACCAGGCCAACTTCTCACAACCATGGGTAACTGCTCAATGCTATGTGCCACAGGGATCATCTATTGGTATCCTGGTGTGAGTGCACCATACTGTTAGCCACAGTGACATCTATTGGTCACCTGGTGTAACTGCACTATGCTTCGTGCCACAGAGACATCTATTGTTATCCTGGTGTAACTGCACCATGCTATGTGCCACACAGACAGCTGTTGGTCAACTGGTGTAACTGCACAATGCTATGTGCCCAGGGACATCTGTTTGTCAACTGGTATAAGTGCACAATGCTATGTGCCACAGGGACATCTATGGGTCATCTGGTGTAACGTCACCTTGCTATGTGTCAGACGGACATCTATTATTCAACTGGTGCAACTGCACTATGATATGTGCCGTAGGGCCATCTATTCGTCACCTGGTGTAACTGCACCTTACTCTGTGGTATAGGGACATCTATTGGTCACATGGTTGTAACTGCACCATGCTATGTGCCAAAAGGACCTATATTGGTCACCTGGTGTAAGTGCACCATGCAATGTGCCATGTGGACATCTATTGGTCACCTGGTGTAACTGCACCATACTGTGGGGTATAGGGACATCATTTGGTCACCTTGTGTAAGTAGACCATGCTATGTGCCATAGGGATATCTATTGGTCACCTGGAGCAACTGCACCATGCTATGTGCCACAGGAACATCTATTGGTCACCTGGTGTAAGTGCACCATGCTATGTGCCACAGGGACGTTTATTGGTCACCTGGTGTAACTGCACCATGTTATGTGCTACAGGGCCATCTATTGGTCACTTGGTGTAAGCGCACTAGGCTATGTGCCACAGGGGCATCTATTGGTCACCTGGTGTAAGTGAACCATGCTATGTACCACAGGGGCATCTATTTTTCATCTGGTGTAATTGCACCATGCTATGTGCCATAGGGACACCTATTGCTTACCTCGTATAAGTGAACCATTCTGATAGCCACAGGGACACCTGTAGGTCACCTGGTGTAACTGCACCATGCTTTGTGCCATAGGGACATCTATTGGTCACCTGGTGTAACTGCAACATGCTTTCTGCAATAGCAACATCTATTGGTCACTTGGTGTAACTGCACCATGATGTGTGCCAAAGGGCCATCTATTGGTCACTTTGTGTTAGTGCACCATCTTTGTGCCATAGGGGCATTTATTAGTCACCTGGTGTAACTGCACCAAGCTTTAAACCATTGGTACATCTATTGGTCACCTGATGTAAATGCACCATGATATGTGCCACAGGGACATATATTGGTCGTTTGGTGTAACTGCACCATGCTTTGTGTCATAGGGACATCTAGTGGTCACCTGGTGTAAGTGCACTATGCTATGTGCCACAGAGACATCTATTGGTCACCTGGTGTAACTGCAATATGCTATGTGCCACAGGGACATCTATTGGTCCCCGGGTGTAAGTGCACCATGCTATGTGCCACAGGGGCATTTATTGGTCATCTGGTGTAATTGCAGCATGCTATGTGCCACAGGGACATCTGTTGGTCACCTGGTGTAAGTGCACTATGCTATGCGCCACAGGGACATCTATTGGTCACTTGGTATAACTGCGCCATATGTCCCACAGGGACCTCTATTGGTCACTTGGTGTAACTGCATCATGCTTTGTGCCATAGGGACATCTATCGGTCACCTGGTGTAACTGCACCGTGCTATGTGCCACAGGGACTATTATTGATCATATGGTGTAACTGCACCATGTTATGTGCTACAGGTTCATCTATTGGTCACCTGATTGTAACTGCACCATGCTATGTGCCACAAGGACATCTATTGGTCTCCTGGTGTAACTGCAATATGCTATGTGCCACAGGGACATCTATTGGTCACCTTGGGTTACAGCACTATTCTATGTGCCACAGGGACATCTATTGGCATCCTGGTGTAAGTGCACCATGCTATGTGCCACAAGGACATCTATTGATCATCTGGTGTAATTGCCCCAAGCTATGTGCCACAGGGACATCTATTGGCATCCTGGTGTAAGTGCACCATGCTATGTGCCACAAGGACATCTATTGATCATCTGGTGTAATTGCCCCAAGCTATGTGCCACAGGGACATCTATTGGTAATACTGTGTAACTGCACCACGCTATGTGCCATAGGGACACCAATTGCTCAACTGGTCTAACTGCACAATGTTATGGGCCACAGGGACATCTTTTGGTCATCTAGTGTAACTAAACCATGCTATGTACCACAGGGGCATCTATTGGTCACCTGGTGAATGTGCACCATGATATGTGCCACAGGGACCTCTATTGGTCACCTGATGTAACTGCACCATATTATTTGCTACAGGGTCATCTATTGGTCACTTGGTTGTAACTACACCATGCTATGTGCCACAAGGACCTCTATTTGTAACCTGATGTAAGTGCACCATGCTATGTGCCACAGGGAGTATTATTGGTCATATGGTGTAACTGCACCATGATATGTGCCACAGGGACCTCTATTGGTCACTTGGTGTAACTGCAATATGCTATGTCCACGGGCACATCTATTGTTGACTTGTTGTAAGTGCACCATGCGATATGCCACAGCGTCATCTATTGGTTACCTGGTGTAACTGCACCATGTTGTGCTACAGGGTCATCTTTTGGTCACCTGGTTTAACGGCACCATGCTATGTGCCACAATGACATCTATTTGTCACCTGATGCAAGTGCACCATGGTATGTGCCACAATGACATCTATTGGTCACATGGATGTAACTGCATCATGCTATGTGCCTCAGGACCTATATTGGTCACATGGTGTAACTGCACCATGATATGTGCCACGTGGACATCTATTGGTCACCTGGTGTAACTGCACCATACTGTGGGGTATAGATGCATCATTTGGTCACCTGGTGTAAGTAGACCATGCTATGTGCCATAGGGACATCTATTGGTCACCTGAAGCAACTGCACCTTGCTATGTGCCATAGGGACATCTATTGGTCAACTGGTGTAAGTGCAACATGGTATGTGCCAATGAGACATCTATTTGTCACCTGGTGTAAGTGCACTATGCTATGCGCCACAGGGACACCTATTGGTCACCTGGTGTAACTGCGCCATGCTTTTTGCTATAGGGACATCTTTTGGTCACCTGGTTTAACTGCACCATGCTATGGGCCACAATGACATCTATTTGTCACCTGGTATAAGTGCACTATGGTATGTGCCACAGGGACATCTATTGGTCACCTGGTATAACTGCACCATGCTATGTGCCACAGGGACATCTATTGGTCACCTGGTGTAAGTCACCATGCTATGTGCCACGTGGACATCTATTGGTCACCTGGTGTAAGGAGACCATGCTATGTGCCATAGGAACATCTATTGGTCACCTGGAGCAACTGCCCCTTGCTATGTGCCATAGGGCCATCTATTGGTCAACTGGTATAAGTGCACCATGCTATGTGCCACAGGGACATTTATTGGTTACCTGGTGTAACTGCACCATGTTATGTGCTACAGGGCCACGTATTGGTCAGTTGGTGTAAGCTCACTAGGCTATGTGCTACAGCTACATCTATTGTTCTCCTTGTGTAAGTGCACCATGCTATGTGCCACAGGGGCATCTATTTTTCATCTGGGGTAACTGCACCATGCAATGTGCCATAGGGGCCCCTGTTGCTCACCTCGTGTAAGTGAACCATTCTGATAGCAAGAGAGACACATATTGGTCACCTGCTGTAACTGCAACATGCTTTCTGCAATAGGAACATCCACTGGTCACTTGGTGTAACTGTACCATCTTTGTGCCGCAGGGACATCTATTTGCCACTATGTGCCACTGCACCATGCTTTGTGCCATAGAGACATCTATTGTTATCCTGTTGTAACTTCACGGTGCTATGTGCCACAGGGACATCTATTGGTCAACTGGTGTATGTGCACCATGCTATGTGCCATAGGGACATCTATTGGTAGCCTAGTGTAACGGCACCATGCAACTCCATCAAGCTATGTGCCGTAGGGACATCTGTTGGTGAATTTGTGTAACTGCACCATGCTATGTGCCACACAGACAGCTATTGGTCAACTGGTGTAACTGGACCATGCTATGTGCCACAGGGAGATCTATTGGTCAACTGGTGTAAGTGCAAAATGCTATGTGCCAATGAGACTTCTATTTGTCACCTGGTATAACTGCACCATGCCATGTGCCACAGGGACATCTATTGATTATCTGGTGTAAATGCCCAATGCTATGTGCCCCAGGGACATCTATTGGTAATACAGTGTAACTGCACCATGCTATGTACCACAGGGGCATCTATTGGTCACCTGGTGTATGTGCACCATGCTATGTGCCATAGGGACATCTATTAGTCACCTGGTGTATCTGCACCATGCTTTGTGCCACAGGGACATCTACTGGTCACCTGGTTTAACTGCACCATGCTATGTGCCACAGTGACCTCTATTTGTCACCTGGTGTAAGTGCACTATGGTATGTGCCACAGGGACATCTATTGGTCACTTGGTATAACTGCACCACGATATGTGCCACAGGGACTAATATTGGTCATATGGTGTAACTGCACCATGTTATGTGCTACAGGGTCATCTATTGGTCACCTGATTGTAACTGCACCATGCTATGTGCCATAGAGACATCTATTGGTATCCTATTGTACGTGCACCATAATGTTAGCCACAGGGATATCTATTGGTCACCTGGTGTAACTGCACCTTGCTATGTGCCATACGGACATCTATTAGTCAACTGGTGCAACTGCACCATGCTGATAGCCACACAGACATCTATTGGTCACCTGGAGTAACTGCACCATGATATGTGCCATAGGGCCATTTATTTGTCACCTGGTGTAACTTCACCATTCTGTATGGTATAGGGACATCTTTTGGTCACCTGGTCTAACTACACCATGCTATGTGCCATAGGGACATCTATTGGTCACCTGGTGTAAGTGCACAATGCTATGTGCCACGTGGACATCTATTGATCACCTGGTGTAACTGCACCGTACTGTGGGGTATAGGGACATCATTTGGTGACCTGGTGTAATAGACCATGCTATGTGCCATAGGGACATCTATTGGTCACCTGGTGTAAGTGCACTATGATATGTGCCACAGGGACCTCTATTGGTCACTTGGTGTAAGTGAACCATGCTGTGCCACAGGGACACCTATTGTTCACCTGGTGTAACTGCACTATGCTTTGTGTCATAGGGACATCTATTGGTCACTTGGTGTAACTGCACCATGCTATGTGCCACAGGGACTAATATTGGTCATATGGTGTAACTGCACCATGTTATGTGCTACAGGGTCTATTGGTCACCTGATTGTAACTGCACCATGCTTTGTGCCACAGGGACATCTATTTGTATCCTGGTGTACGTGCACCATACTGTTAGCCACAGGGACATCTATTGGTCACCTGGTGTAACTGCACCATGTTTTGTGCCATAGAGACATCTATTGTGCCATAGAGACATCTATTTGCTGGTCAAGATGGCCGCCTGGTAGGAGCTCAGGACCGGAGCTCCCGGGTTTGGGGATCACCAAATTGGTGAAAATCCCCCGTTAATCCAGCCATCCACCCCGCATCAACAGTCAATTACATTACTTGGCTAACTACGATTTCGATTTTCTACGTTGAGCCACTTACCTGCATCGGGGACTGCTGGAAGGCCTGCTGTATCGGAGTGCAACGCGCTCACCCCTGTTTCCTCCTTGACGACTACGGAGGGCTGCAACTTCGAAGGGGCTACTGGCCACCTTCTGAGAGGAAGCGACCGCATCTACATCGACGACTAAGATGGATTTTGATGCTGCTGACGGGACACTCTAGCCCCCGCCGAGACCCAGGAGGGCTGAAGCTGCGCTGTGTCTGCAGGACTGTGAGGAAACGACCGCATCTGCATCGTCGACAAAGACGGATCTCGCCGCTGCTAACCGGACACTCTAGCCCCCGCTGAGTTCTAGGAGGGCTGAAGCTGTGTTGTGGCCGCATCTGCATCGGCATCTGCATCGTCGACAAAGACGGATCTCGCCGCTGCTGACTGGACACTCTAGCCCCCGCTGAGACCTAAGAGTGCTGAGGCTGTGTTGTGGCTGCGGGCTGGGAGGAATCGACCGCTTTTGCATCGTGGACAAAGAGGGATCTCCCCGCTACTGACGTGGCACTCAAGCCCCAGCTGAGACCTAGGAGGGCTGAAGCTGTGTTGTGGCTGTGGGACGAACCGATATGGAGCCATCCTCCGCGGACTCGGCGAGCTCGCCATTGTTGGTCTGGAGCTTTCGCATCCTTGGGGGGCCGAGTCAGTAAGAGAGGGAGTCCGGATGACTCAGAGAAACAGTGAACTCGTATGACTCCGGCATCGACGTCCCAGACTCGACGGGCTCGCCTCTGCTGCCGAGGTGAGATGGGTGCTTCCGCCCGAATATGCTGAAGCCCTTGATATGGCTGGCCCAAACTTCTGTTGTTTGAGACTGTTTGAGCACAATTTTCTGGTGTTA
The DNA here is from genome assembly GCA_963921515.1 of Calotriton arnoldi. NCBI lineage: Eukaryota > Metazoa > Chordata > Amphibia > Caudata > Salamandridae > Calotriton > Calotriton arnoldi. Next base: position 248,714 of record CAWUFW010010312.1, read on the forward strand.
AGGCGCTGCAGGAGAGATATATCAGTGGCATCTCATTCTAAGCTGGGACATGTACCACTATTTTAGTGGCATCTCTTTCTAAGGGGTGGCCTTCCTGGGAGCTAAGTGAACCCTTTTATGTGGAACATGACTGGGTACCAATATTTAGTCATGTTTTCATCCTCGCAACCACTGCTTATTATCTTACCTCACCCTAACCAGGAGACCCTGATCTCTTGAGTGAGCCTAGAGCTCCATCCTGTGGCCACAAGTAGAACTGCAGGATTCCTAGTTCTTGATGGCTTCTGCTACAGGTCCTTGGATCTACACTGCCTGTTTGTCTGATTAGGCTGAGTGCGCCATCATGGAACCTAAATAGGACACGAAAGCGTACTTTCTTAGCGGACCAATGATACTGGTCTGTGGAATGACATTGCCTTTTGATACCAACAGCGATACTAGAAAACAACCTAATCCAGTTTTTGGCATGTTCCTCACTACTTAGTTCAGCTATACACCGCATCAAGACGCAAATGCACAACTAACTTCTCCTCCAACTGATTCTTTAGAGCCAGAATCTCTCAGTCATTTACCATGCCTCCGCCATATACCACCAGGAACTCTAAACTCGCTTGCCACGGACCAAACTCATGGTCCATAAATTACCCAGAAAACCTGACCAGTAATGCTAAAAAGAACTTAAAGCACAGAACCTTAAATCAGCACCCAGAAACACTTATTGTTGACAACTACCACACCGCTACTAATGGCGAGACGAAAACTAACTTAATCTTTTACACAAAACGCCCAACTAAGTGGAAAAACACCTTCCTTCTTCATTTTCTAGTCACCAAGTCGGTTAATATTCCATATGGCGAAAAAATCTCCACAACTGTCTCCCCTACCTTTAAAGGAGAACTGACAATTTCCATTTTCAAAACAGGAAACATTCTCATTCAGGCCTCGGACCCTCACCTCACCACTTTTGATCGACACTTCCCAACACTACTCTCCTCTATAACTCATCAGTGCCTTCAAACCCAATCTCCCTTACCGCCTCTCACCCTGACAAACAACCTTGAACCGACCCAATCTCCCAGACGACCAGACGACCCACGATACAACTCATGGACATCCACCATCACGAACTATAATCTTACTACCCCTATCATCACACTCCGCCGGCAAACACCCACTACAATGACTGCTGACACTGACCCCCTCAAACCGCGGCACACTCAACCCCCTGACCCACCACCTCAGGCACAAACCACCCCCACTTCCAATCCTACTGCCAATCCCTTGGACACGGACTTCCCTAAACATAGCACATTCCTCTCCCTTGGACCCAAGACCCACTACACCTAGACCCAACCTCTTGACTAGAAACAACATCGACCCCTCCCCTCACGTCCAATTTATCCCTACTCCTAATGCTACCTTAGGGACTCCATTTCCTTTGCTTTCCTTCTCTAACTCTTTTCTCATTGCTCAGGACGCTACCTTAGGGCCACCCTCTCCTCTGAACTCCCCTAAACCTACTGCTTCCTCTTGCTCTACGCCCAGGCCACAGGATACTACCTGTGGACCCCCCCTTTTACATACTCAAAGGTATACCCCTCAACCGCCGCTTATGATCCCTGACGCCATCCTTACCATTCACACTACTCCTTTGAAGCCCATAACTGAGCTAAAGCAGGGGTCCATCTCCCCTTGCAAAAGTGGTATGGAGAAGGGGCATCTCTCTGCACCCTATCCTGGACGGTCACCTGATGGTGACTGTCTTCGGCGGATTGAGGAACAACTGGCCGAACTGAAGTGGGACCTCCTTACTGTAAATGACAACCTCCAGATCCTCCTACAATGCTCAATAAAGAATGAAAAGCGCCTCACACCATATCCGCCCGCGAGATCGGATCTGCCCTCGCACTCTGCAACTATTTTAAATGGTGGAATGGAAAGGTCCTCTGTTACCTGCCCGAGTTACCCTCGCGGGCCCGCTCCCCCTCCTCCCTACCTCCACTCCAATCCCTGTAGTTTACAGCCGCAGTGGTCTGAGGTTGACGCGCACGCACTCTCACTATCTTATAAGGACTACGCAGTCTCGCCTAGCTCCATACCTACTATCTCCTCTGATCCTGATAGAGAACCGAGTGCTAACTTGAGATCCTTGAATAAGGATAACTTACTTCAGGTAGTCACTTCACACCTAGTGGAAGCAACTACAGATTCTCATATCAAATCGATGCTTCTCAACTGCAGATCAGCAGTGAAGCACGCAGCAGATATCTCCGAACTCATCTTATCACAAGAATTAGACCTCCTGATTCTTACGGAAACGTGGCTCAATGACTCTTCCTCCCCAATACTTGACATTTTAATTCCTCCTGGCTATGACATTGTCAGATGTGATAGGGCTATTAAAACGGGGGGGATTGCCTGCATCCATCGGTCCAGCCTCGTTTTGAAGCAGACTCATAAGGACTTGATGTCCTCCTGTGAGCTACTTGTCGCTGAAATTTGGAACAAGGGCAAGATTGTCTGTGTGCTTCACTCGATCTACCATCCTCCTGGGGACAACAACTTACTCTTCGTAGAACAATTAATGGAATCCATCTCTGCCAGCTCAGCCCTCCATCCTAATCACATCTTCCTTGGTGACTTCAACCTTCACTGGAATGACTCTAATGATCCAGTAGTCTGCTCTCTTAAGACTTTCCTCTCCGACCTCAACTATATACAGGCCTGCAACGGTCCTACCCACTACATGGGCGCTACCCTTGACCTCATCATAGCTAGAGAGCACATTATCCAACTAGATGACATAGTACCATGTGATTGGTCGGATCCTCTCCAAATCTCCTTTCGCATTCAGGAGAAGGTATTGCTTAGACAAGGGCAACCACTCAAAAACAAGCAATTGTCTCGTAATCTGAGAGATATCAACATCTCTAACCTTTCCATCTTGAGCAAGAATCTGCTTGAACCTCCAACTACCATGAACAATTTGGAAGAGTGGACGGATCATTACTTCAACACAATGTCTAATATTCTCGACTCTGCAGCCCCGAAGCTACTTAAAAGGATTCCCTGCAAACAATCTAAACCGTGGTTCAGTTGTACCCTTAATGACCAACGTCGCAATCTGAGGCTCTCTGAGAAACGTTGGAGAAATGCCCCCTCCACTTCTAGCCTCGAACAGTTAAGAAAGATGAGAAGCTCTTACAACAAACACATTCGCATCGCTAAATCAGAAAATTTCAGAGATCAGCTTGACAGCGCTAAAAACCGTCCCAGGAAACTGTTTGATATCATCAAACAACAGGCTAATCCTATTCCAGCAATCAAAATCGCTGGACCCAGTGAGGAAGACTTCTCAGCGCACTTCGCTGAAAAGTCTAGAAGTATTGAGCGGGAACAGCAACGGGCCGCTGAAATTTGTTGTCTATGAGTTCCGAGGGTTTGCCTGATTACACGGCAATACACCCAAAATCAATGCCTGTACACACCCAAAAACAATGCCTGTTGGAATACCTTCCGAACTCCTGACTTGGAAGAGCTGTCACTTTCCCTGGCTTCTCTGAAACCTTCCAACCATTTCAAGGACCCACTCCCCGCCAAACTGCTCAAAGACCTCAACTCGCCAGTTCTGCCTCTCTGGTCCAGGATCATCCAACAATCTCTCTTACAGGGGAGGATTCCTGACTGCCTTAAAATGGGGCAAGTCACACCCATCCCCAAGAAGCCCAATGCAGACCTAACAGATCCCAGTAACTTCCGGCCGATCACCAACATCATGTCTTTAGCGAAATTGCTCGAGAAATCTGTTCACACACAGCTCTGCGACCACATTGAGAAATTTCAGCTCCTAGACCAACATCAATCAGGCTTTAGATCAGGTCATAGCACAGAAACAGTGCTAACTCACATTGTTGATGATGCATTGAGAGCTCTGGACCAAGATACACCCTGTCTGCTAATCCTGCTGGACTTGTCCGCTGCTTTTGACACTATCAAACATGATAACCTGATTAATCTTCTTCAATACAGGATGGGGCTATCGGGCCCTGTCCTAAATTGGTTCTCCTCTTTCCTGCATAACCGAACACAAACAATCAAAGTCAACCAATCTTTGGCGGCCAGCACTTCAGTCTCTATTGGGGTGCCTCAAGGTTCTGCACTTTCGCCCACGCTCTTCAACCTATGCATGGAACCTCTAACTGCCATTCTAAATGACTCAAACATTCAGTACCACATGTACGCGGATGACACTCAACTGTATTTGAAGATCTCCTCTCCAGATGACATTAAAACTCTTAATGGAGCGCTTCAAAAACTCAACAATGGCTAACACATAACCACCTATTACTTAATTCTCTCAAAACTGAATTTCTCCTGATTTCCCCACGCAACCACGAGGCTCCCACGCAAAACTGGATCAAAAAAATCTCAGCACTCAACTGCACACCGCATTTGGTGGACTCCGCCTGCTCTTTAGGGGTCACCCTAGACAAATTTCTAAACATGCAAGGTCACATCAGTGCAACCATTAAGAGTGCCAACCATCAGCTCAACACTCTTAGGAAAATCAAACCGTTCCTACTTCCCGAAGACATGCAATCAGCAGTCCAATCCTTAGTTATCTCACGAGTAGAATATGGATTGGTGACCCTAGCTGGTCTTCAAATCTAGGTTAGCGCCGCTAAGAGCTACTCTGAACGCCTCTGCCAGACTAATCACAGGTTCAAGAAAGCATGATCATATCACACCGGACTTAATCCAGCTTAACTGGCTCCCCATTGAAGCTAGGATCCGTTTCAAGATAGCCTGCCTGACACATAAAGCTATACATTTAAATAGCCCCGTTTACCTGGCAAAAAAACTTGAGCTCTCCGGAGCCAGAAGAAATTTAAGAAGCTCCAATACCCTACTACTGAAACCACCGAAATTCAATAAAAAAGAACTTACAATCGCACCTTCTCAGGGTTGGCGCCAAGAATTTGGAATGCCCTACCGACGGAGATCAGAGCCAACCCTTCGACAGCCTCATTCAAAAAACAGGTCAAATGGCTACTATTGGAAGAACTGCATCAGCAATAGCCTCCATATCATTTGCTAGTCAATTACCATACATTTCCGACAAGCTTTTTTACTTTGTTGTGTTGAAATATATGACAATTTACTTTCACTTTATGTTTGTAACTCTTGCTTGACAATCATTTTTACTTGAGGTTTAAAATGTATCTCATCTGTCTTTGAAGTAAGGTGATGATGAAACTGTTCGGCCTCATCTGGGTGGGCTGTTTACTGTCTGTTCATTCTCTACCTACTCTTCCCCTAGCGCCCTCATTTATTTTATGCCTCAGGTTCCTCTCATGATGCCTTATTGGGTGTGCTTGGGTGTTTTATTGTATGCTTAACAATTTACTTTCACTTTATGTTTGAAACTAGTGCTTGACAATCATTTCCACTTGAGGTTTAAAACTTATTTTGTTTGTCTTTGAAGTAAGTCGATGATGAAACTGCTCGGCCCCATCTAGGTGGGCTGTTATCTGTTTGTTCACTTGCTTTTTTGTAAATGTATTTATATTGTCTCTGGACGTATACTTCAGCTTTCCTATTTGTACAGCGCTCTGATACCCGGTTGGGTCTTGTTCGCGCTTTATAAAACTTTTCAAATAAATAAATAAATAAATAAAATAAATATTGTTATCCTGGTGTAACTGCACCATGCTATGTGCCACAGGGAAATCTGTTGGTCACCTGGTGGAAGTCACCATGCTATGTGCCACAGGCACATTTATTGGTCACCTGGTGTAAGTGCACCATGCTATGTGCCACAAGGACCTATATTGGTCACCTGGTGTAAGTGCACCATGCTATTTGCCACGTGGACATGTATTGGTCACCTGGTGCAACTGCACCATACTGTGGTGTATAGGGACATCATTTGGTCACCTGGTGTAGGTAGACCAAGCTATGTGCCATAGGGAAATGTATTGGTCACCTGGAGCAACTGCACCTTGCTATGTGCCAATGAGACATCTATTGGTCACCTGGTATAACTGCACCATGCTATGTGCCACTGGGACATCTTTTGGTCAGCTGGTGGAAGTCACCATGCTATGTGCCACAGGCGCATTTATTGGTCACCTGGTGTAAGTGCACCATGCTATGTGCCACAGGGGCATCTATTTTTCATCTGGTGTAACTGGACCATGCTATGTGCCATAGGGACATCTGTTGGTCACCTGGTGTAACAGCACTGCATCCAATGTGCCATAGGGACACCTATTGCTCACCTTGTGTAGGTGAACCATTCTGATAGCCACAGGGACACCCATTGGTCACTTGGTGTAACTGCACCATGCTCTGTGCCATAGTGTCATGTATTAGTCACCTGGTGTAACTGCAACATGCTTTCTGCAATAGGAATATTTGTTGGTCCCTTGGTGTAACTGTACCATGATGTGTGTCAAAGGGACATCTATTGGTCACCTGGTGTAAGTGCACCAAGATATGTGCCATAGGGACATCTATTGGTCACCTGGTGTAACTGTGACATGCTTTCTGCAATAGGAGCATCTATTGGTCACTTGGTGTAACTGCACCATGCTATGTGCCACAGGGACTAATATTGGTCATATGGTGTAACTTCACCATGCTTTGTGCCATAGAGACATCTATTGTTATCCTGGTGTAATTGCACCATGCTATGTGCCACAGGGACATCTATGGGTCATCTGGTGTAACTGCTCCTTGCTATGTGCCATACGGACATCTATTGGTCACCTGGTGTATGTGCATCATGCTATGTGCCATAGGGATATCTATTGGTCACCTGGAGTAACTGCACCTTGCTATGTGCCAATGAGACATCTATTGGTCACCTGGTATAACTGTGCCATGCTATGTGCCACAGGGACATCTATGGGTCATCTGGTGTAACTGCACCTTGCTATGTGCCATACGGACATCTATTGGTCACCTGGAGTACCTGCACCATACTGTGTGGTATATGGACATCTATTGGTCACCTGGTATAACTGCACCATGCTATGTGCCACAGGAACATCTATTGGTCACCTGGTGTAAGTCACCATGCTATGTGCCACAGGCGCATTTATTGGTCACCTGGTGTAACGACACCATGCTATGTGCCACAGGGACTATTATTGGTCATATGGTGTAACTGCACCATGCTATTTGCCACAGGGACATCTATTGCTCACCTCGTGTAAGTGAACCATTCTGATAGCCACAAGAACACCTATTGGTCACCTGGTGCAACTGTACCATGCTTTGTGCCACAAGGACATCTATTGGGCACCTGGTGTAACTGCAACAGGAACATCTATTGGTCACTTGGTTTGACTGCACCATGATGTGTGCCAAAGGGACATCTATTGGTCACCTGGTGTAACTGCATCATGCTATGTGCCACAGGGACTATTATTGGTCATATGGTGTAACTGCACCATGTTATGTGCTACATGGTCATCTATTGGTCACCTGATTGTAACTGCACCATGCTATGTGCCACAGGGACATCTATTGTTATCCTGGTGTAACTGCACCATGCTATGTACCACACAGACAGCTGTTGGTCAACTGGTGTAACTGCACAATGCTATGTGCTTAGGGACATCTATTGGTCAACTGGTATAAGTGCATCTTGCTAAGTGCCACAGGCACATCTATTGCTCACCCGGTGTATATGCACCATGCTATGTGCCATAGGGACATCTATTAGTCAATTGTTGTAGCTGCTCCATGGTATGGGTCACAGGGAAATCTGTTGGTCATTTGGTGTAACTGCACCATAATATGTGCCAGAGGGACATCTATTTTTCACCTGGTGTAAGTGCACTATGCTATGTGCCACACAGACCTATGGGTCACCTGGTGTAACTGCACCATACTGTGTGGTATAGGGACATCTATTGGTCACATGGTTGTAACTGCACCATGCTATGTGCCAAAAGGACCTATATTGGTCACCTGGTGTAAGTGCACCATGCAATATGCCATGTGGACATCTATTGGTCACCTGGTGTAACTGCACCATACTGTGGGGTATAGGGACATCACTTGGTCGCCTGGTGTAAGTAGACCATGCTATGTGCCATAGGGACATCTATTGGTCACCTGGTATAACTGCACCATGATATGTGCCACAGGAACATCTATTGCTCAGCTGATGTAAGTCACCATGCTATGTGCCACAGGCGCATTTATTGGTCACTTGGTGTAAGTGCACCATGCTATGTGCCACAGGGACATTTATTGGTCAACTGGTGTAACTGCAAATTGTTATGTGCTACAAGGCCATCTATTGGTCACTTGGTGTAAGAGCACTAGACTATGTGCTACAGCGATATCTATTGTTCACCTGGTGTAGGAGAGTAGGATCTGCTTCACATGGGTACCCCCACTTTTTGCTGATGCTTCACTGTTTTTCGACTTTAGTCTGGCTGGGGCCCTGCTAATCAGAACCCCAGCCTAGCTGCTTCCTCTCTAAAATGATTTCCATGTACCTTAGGTACATCTTTGATTGGAATCTGGAGTGCCCTTATAAGTCCCTAGTATATGGTATACTATGTACCCAGGGCATAGGTACCCCAGAGGCCTGCCAGGGGCTGAAGCATGTATTATGCCACCCCTGGAAGGCCAGCCAAAATGACACCACAGGTCTGCTACTGCAGCCTGGGTAAGGTGGTGCATGCACCCCTTACTGTGATATAGGCTACCTATATCACTACCATTGCACACACATATAAACCTATAAGTCACTCCTATGGCAGGGCTTACCAATCCTGAAGGCAGAGTGCTTGGTTGTTATGTGAGAGGGTGCCCCTGCATGAGCAGAGCCCCTCTGCAGCGTTCGGAGTCCCTCCTCTGATGCTGTTTGTGGTACAGCCTGACCATATACTCTTAGGTGCATTATATCCTCGCGGTACAATGCTAACTTTGGACTGGCTGCACCAAAACATGTCGTGTTTGGTGTCAAACATCTTGGAATACTACCCCCCCCCCGCCAGTCCTGGCGGCGGGGGTAGCATTCAACCTTTCTAGAGGGAGAGACATGTACCCACCGGCCTACCCGGTAACTTCTTTACAGAGCCCTGGCATCACAAAATGGATGCCGCTGCTACAGACACGGGTCTGGCCTCCTGCTGCTGACTGAAACTCCGGCAGGGGAGGCCTGTACAATAGGTTTCCTGTCGCAGGGAGGTGTAAGCACCTCCCCAGACAGGACAATGTGTATTGGGGCTGGGCGGGAACACTCTCTGGTGCTTTGAAGTCCTGCACCTGGGGCACACTTGGTGTCCCGGTGCATATGCCAGTTCAAACCGGTTGCAGGGGCTACCTGCCCCTGCTCTGGCGCGAAACTGGACAAAGGGAATGGGTGTAACCACCCCTCTTCCCTGACCCTCCCATAGGTGGGTCCCCAGAGTATGTCCAGCCCCCTAACTTAGTATAAGTATGGGACCCCTGTCCTTAGGACTTTAGATTACCCTGGACGAAACTCTGAAGCCGACTCCTGGACCTTCGACGCTCTACTTCAAGATTAGAGGACTGAAGAATCTCCCTTGGGGTCAGGAGTGACTCCCCTGCTTGGCAGGCACCAAAGAAGCAATTGTCCGGTCTGCATCGCTGAAGCTGCCGCTGGACGCCGAAGTCTTTGCATCACCAGAGCTGGATTTCCAGACTTCCCTGAGTCCCCAGTGAAGCTGAGGCCCGTAGCTGTCGTGGGTAACGTGGAACCATGACCCCTGGGCACCGAGAACTTTTGCAAGTGCATCCTCTTCCTGGACTCCCACGAAGTTGTGCTTTGGGCTCCGAGTAGCCCCCGCCTCCAGCACCGACTGCACCGAAGATCACTGGCCTCTACTCTACGAGTGTCCTGTGAGCCAGCTTCAAGTGCGTCCACTCGAGGCTCCTTCACGGTCGTTAGTCCGTTGGCTAGTGGGCCCTCCCGAAGGCAACTCTTCTTCTGCTTGGGCTTTCCTGGTTGCTCCAGACGTGCCCTGACTTACCCTCGCTGGGTGAGTCCCCCAGACCTTGCTGGTCTGCATCAACATCCTTTCTTTATTTCCACGAGACTTGCCGTTGCCAAGGCTTGTTGGGTCCAATCTGGTCGCCGACACCGCAGCAATCGACAGACGTCTTGGGATAGCTCGAATCCAGCTCCTGGTCATCGTCGACGCCTCCTGGACCTCATGGCTGAAGAGTCAAGACGACTGTCAACCTACCTGAAGCACCCGACATCGGTGGGCATCTGCTTATCGCCTTCCTGGTCACTGGCTAGTGACCCAGACTCTGTCCCCTCTGCTTTCAGGTTCTTCAGATCTTCGATCCACCCTTGGATCCACCCGAACACTTTCGACTTGGTCGCCAGCAGCACTTTGCAGCAGATCGCCATTGAAAACGACAACGAAAGCCGACCCCGAAAGACACCTATGCACCCGGCTTCCCTGGGTGAGGTAACTCGAGTACTCCGGTGCTCCCGTGGGTATTGACTCTAGAACAGCCTAGTTCTAAAGGGGTTTGCTCCAAGTCCTCCTCTAAGTGTCCTTTTTCTTTAAAACTCTAACCGCGACATTCCCCATAGAAGTCAACGGCGGCTCGCGGCTGTGTTCTCACACTGCACGCGTCCCCCGTGGGTACCCTGTGTCACTACCATGGGTGGTTCCTTGAGGGCCAAGCACTTCTACAGGCTTTAGGCCTTGTGTCTAGCTCAGTCGTGGTTCTTATACCACTTTATTGGTATATGGTTTGGTACGCCCCTAGGGCTCAAACGTGTATTTGTGCTATTACTGTTGATATTCGACTTGTAACTTATGTACTTTGAACTCTAGCCTCATAAAGAGACTAGAGGGGTGTGTTTGAGAATAAATACATATATATTTGATATATATACCTGGTGTGGTCCTCTTTCATTTGGTCACTCAAGAGATTATAGACTGGTAAAACAAGCTGCTTTACATTCCTTCAAGACTTAGCCTGAAGGCTGCTCTCCATAGCTACCACTAGGATAGCTTTCAATAAAGGTTGTCTTTAACCTATCTCCAATAATGGGTTGTTTGGACTGGTACAAGGTGCCCACTATAATTAGTGGACAGCATATACCAGGCCAACTTCTCACACCTGGTGTAAATGCACCATGCTATGTGCCACAGGGGCATCTATTTTTCACCAGGTGTAACTGCACCATGCAATGTGCCATAGGGACACATATTGCTCACCTCGTATAAGTGAACCATTCTGATAGCCACAGGGACACCTATTGGTCACCTGGGGTAAGTGCACCAAGATATGTGCCGCAGGGACATCTATTGGTCACTTGGTGTAACTGCACCATCTTTGTGCCAAAGGGACATCTATTGGTCACCTGGTGTAAGTGCACCAAGATGTGTCACAGGGGCATCTATTGGTCACTTGGTGTAAGTGCACCATCTTTGTGCCAAAGGGACATCTATTGGTCACCTGGTGTAACTGCAACATGCTTTCTGCAATAGGAACATCCATTGGTCACTTGGTGTAACTGCACCAAGCTTTGAACCATTGGTACATCTATTGGTCACCTGATGTAAATGCACGATGCTATGTGCCACCTATTGGTCACCTGGTGTAACTGCACCATGCTCTGTGCCATAGGGACATCTATTGGTCACCTGGTGTAACTGCAACATGCTTTCTGCAATAGGAACATCCATTGGTCACTTGGTGTAACTGCACCAATCTTTGAACCATTGGTACATCTATTGGTCACCTGATGTAAATGCACGATGCTATGTGCCACAGGGACACCTATTGGTCACCTGGGGTAAGTGCACCAAGATATGTGCCGCAGGGACATCTATTTGCCACTTGGTGCAATTGCACCATTCTTTGTGCCATAGAGACATCTATTGTTATCCTGTTGTAACTTCACGATGCTATGTGCCACAGGGACATCTATTGGTCAACTGGTGATTGCGCACCATGCTATGTGCCATAGGGACATCTATTAATAGCCTAGTGTAACGGCACCATGCAACTCCATCAAGCTATGTGCCATAGGGACATCTGTTGGTCACCTTGTGTAACTGCACCATGTTATGTGCCACACACAGCTACTGGTCACCTGGTGTATGTGCACCATGCTATGTGCCATAGGGACATCTATTAGTCACCTGGTGTATCCGCACCATGCTATGTGTCGCATGGACATCTGTTGGACACTTGGTGTAACTGCACCATAATATGTGCCACAGGGAAAGCTATTGGTCACCTGGTGTATGTGCACCATGCCATGTGCCACAGGGACATCTATTGGTCACCTGGTTTAACTGCACCATGCTATGTGCCACAGTGACATCTATTTGTCACCTGGTGTATCTGCACTATGGTATGTGCCACAGGGACATCTATTGGTCAACTGGTGTATCTGCACCATAATCAATCAATCAATCAGGGGGTTTAGAAAGCACGCTATTCACCCGCGAGGGTCTCAAGGCTCTGGGGGGGGGGGGGGGTGCAGCTCCGGTTCAGTCGAAGATCCAGGTCTTGATGTTCTTCCTGAAGGAGTGGAGGGTGGGGGAGCGTCTGATATCGACGGGGAGCTCGTTCCAGGCTTTGGCTGCTACGTAGGAGAAAGCTCTACCGCCTGCTCCAGATCGGCGGTGTGAGAAGTTGTCCTGGTATATGCTGTCCACTAATTAAAGTGGGCACCTTGCACCAGTCCAAACGACCCTTATTGATGATTAGGTTAAAGACAACCTTTATAGAAAGCTATCCTAGTGGTAACTGTGGAGAGCAGCCTTCAGGCTAAGTCTCGAAGGTATGTAAAGCAGCTTGTTTTACCAGTATATAACCTCCTGAATGACCAAATGAAGAGAACCACACCAGGTGTATATAAAATATATGTATTTATTACTAAACACTCTCTACTAACCTCTTTGAGATTAGAGAACAAGACACACAATATTAAATCACTAGAATGACAGTAAATAGCACAATACACAGCGTGCTCCAGGGGGAGACCGAACCATATACTAAGAAAGTGGTATAAGAACCACGACTTGACAAGACACAGTGCCTAGAGCACGTAGAATCGCTGGGACCCCAAGGAACCACCCAAGGTAGTGACACAGGGAACCCACGGAGGACGGGTGCAGTGTGGGAACACAGACGCGAGCTCCGTACAACTCTATGGGAAAGTCGCAGTTGGAATTTTAAAGATTAAGGAAACTTAAAAGAGGACTTCAAGCAAACCCAGCTAAACATAGAAGGTTCTAAGGCCAGCACCCTTGAGAGTACCGAGGTACCCGTGTTACCTATCCCAGAGGAGCCGGGTGCATGGGGTAAAGTGGTGTCGGAAACCCTCGTCATTTTCAATGGCGTGATGCGAGAAAGTACTGCTGCCGTGGAGAAGAAAAGTGTCCGGTGTATTCCAAGCCTGGATCGGAGACGAGAAGAACCTAAAAGCAGAGGGGACAAAGTCTGGGTCACTTCATGTGACCAGGAGCGGAGCAATCGAATGCCCACCGATGTCGGGTGCTTCAGGTGCGTAGAGGTGAAGCTTGACTCTGCAGCCACGGGGACCAGGAGATGTCGACGATGACCACAGTCCGGATCCGAGCTGTCCCATGAAGGATGTCGAGTGCTGGGGGGTCAGTGTCCGGATTGAACACCAACAAGCCTTGGCAGCTGCAACCCACGCGGTCAGAGGAAAGATGCTTCTGTGAGGACCAGCAAGGTCCTGGGGACTCCCCAAGCGACGGAGAGTCAGGGCATGTCTGGAGCAACCAGGGAAGCCCACTGAAAGTTAAAGTTGCCTACTCAGGGACCCACAGGCCAACGGACCAGGGATCGCGAAGGGACCTCGAGCTGAATCACTAAATACCAGCCCACGGAATACTCGTGGAGTGTAGGCCAGAAATCTTCAGTGGAATTACTGCTCGGGGTGAGGACTACAAGTAGTCCAAAGCACAGCTTTATGGATCGCCAAAAAGCATATGCTGCTGCAAATGTACACAGTGCCCAGGGGTACGGGTTTCACGGTCCCCACCAGGGATACGGGCCTCAGAATTGCTGAGAGCGCACATCGACTTCGGAGACCTCGGGAACCCACCTCCTGTGTTGCAGAAATCTTCGGAGTCCTTCAGGAGCTTCGTAGATGCAAACCGGTCAGATGCATTTTGGTGCCTGGTCAGCAGGGGAGTAACTCCTTTACTCCAAGGGAGATTCTTCAGTTGTCCAGCAAAGCGTAGATCGTTGAAGGATACTTGGTTTCTGTAGCAGAGTTTAGTCCGGGTAAAATCTAAAGTCCTGTAGTCAGGGTTCCTACTTTATACCCAAGGAAGTGGTGGGACAAACTCTGGGGACCCACCTGTGGGAGGGTCAGGACAGAGGGGTGGCAACACCCATGTCCTTTGTCCAGTTTCGCGCCAGAGCAGGAGCAAATGGCTCCTGCAACCGGTTTGAGCTGGACTATGCACAGGGACAACAAATGTGCCCCCAGTGCAGACATCAAAGCACCCAGAGAGTGCACCCACCCAGCCCCAATACACTAAAGCCTGTCTGGGAGGTGGTCACACCTCCCTGTGACAAGAAACCTATTGTCAAGCCTTTCCCTGCCGGAGTTTCGTCCAGGAGCAAGAGGGTAGACTCGTGTCTGTGGCTGGCAGCATCCATTTTGTGATGCCAGGGTCAAGAAAGCTGGTACCGGGTGTACCAGTGGTGTCATATTTCTCCCTCTAGGAGGGTGGAATCATACCTCCCACACCAGTTACTGGTGTGAAGGTATGATTCCAAGGTGTTTGACACCAAACACGACAAGTTTCCATGCAGCCGTTTTAAAGTTAGCATTTACCGCGAAGTTATAATGCACTTAAGTATATATGGTTGGCTGCATCACAGACAACCCCGGAAAAGAGGTTCCGAAGGCTGCAGAGGGGCTCTGCTCATGCATGGGCACCCTCTCACATAAAACCCAGCACCCTGCCTTCAGGATTGACAAGGCCTGCCATAGGGGTGACTGATAGGTTTATATGTGCAGTGATTAGGATAGATACAGTGAACCTATATCTAAGTAAGGGGTGCAGGCACCACCTTACACAGGCTGCTGTAGCAGACCTGTTGTGTCATTTTAAATGGTCTCTCAGGGGTGGCATAATACATGCTGCAGCCCCTGGGAGGCCTCTGGGGTACGGCTTCCGCAGCAACCACAGCACCGAGACAGTCCCTATACTGTGTGGTATAGGGACATCTTTTGGCCAAATGGTTGTAACTGCACCATGCGATGTGCCACAAGGACCTATATTGGTCACCTGCTGTAAGTGCACCATGCTATGTGCAACGTGGTCATCTATTGGGCACCTGGTGTAACTGCACCGTACTGTGTGGTATTGGGACATCATTTGGTCACCTGGTGTAAGTAGACCATGCTACGTGCCACAGGCACTATTATTGGTCATATGGTGTAACTGCACCATGTTATGTGCCACAGGGACATCTATTGGTTACCTGTGTAGGAGAATAGGATCTGCTTCTTATAGTTACCCCCACTTTTTGCTCATGTTTCACTGTTTTCGACTTAGTCTGACTGGGATCCTGCTAATCAGGACCCCAGTCTGTCTGCTTTCTCCCTAAATTGGTTGTTCATGTACTTTAGGTACACTCCAGATTGGATTCTGGGGTACCCTTATAAGTCCCTAGTATATGGTATACTATATACCAAGGGCCTCCGAGGGGCTGCAGCATGTATTATGCTACCCCTGAGAGACCATATAAAATGACACAGCAGGTCTGCCTCAGCAGCCTGTGTAAGGTGGTGCATGCACCCCTTACTTAGATATAGGTTCACTATATCTATCCTAATCACTGCACATATAAACCTATCAGTCACCCCTATGGCAGGCCTTATCAATCCTGAAGGCAGGGTGCTGGGTTTTATGTGAGAGGGTGCCCATGCATGAGCAGAGCCCCTCTGCAGCCTTCGGAACCTCTTTTCCGGGGTTGTCTGTGATGCAGCCAACCATATATACTTAAGTGCATTATAACCTCGCGGTAATGCTAACTTTAAAACGGCTGCTTGGAAACATGTCGTGTTTGGTGTCAAACACGTTGGAATCATATCTCCACACCAGTAACTGGTGTGGGAGGTATGATTCCTCCCTTGTAGTACCACTACTATGGGGCACCGGTACCAGCTTTCTTGACCCTGGCATCACAAAATGGATGCTGCCAGCCACAGACACGAGTCTACCCTCCTGCTCCTGGACGAAACTCCGGCAGGGAAAGGCTTGACAATAGGTTTCTTGTCACAGGGAGGTATAAAGTAGGAACCCCTGACTACAGGATTTTAGATATTACCTGGACTAAACTCTGCTACAGAAACCAAGCATCCTTCGACGATCTACCTACGCTTTGCTGGACAACTGAAGAATCTCCCTTGGAGTAAAGGAGTTACTCCCCTGCTGAGCAGGCACCAAAAAGCATCTGACCTGTTTGCATCTACGAATCTCCTGAAGGACTCCGAAGATTTCTGCAACACAGGAGGTGGGTTCCCGAGGTCTCAGAGGTCGATCTGCGCTCTCACCAATTCTGAGGCCCGTATCCCTCGTGGGGACCAGGAAACCCGTACCCCTGGGCACCGTGTACATTTGCAGCAGCATATGCTTTTCGGCGATCCCTGAAGCTGTGCTTTGGACTACTTGAAGTCCTGACCTCGAGCAGTAATTCCACTGAAGTTTTCCGGCCTACACTCCACGAGTGTTCTGTGGGCTGGTATTTAGTGATTCAGCTCGAGGTCCCTTCGCGATCCCTGGTCCGTTGGCCTGTGGGTCCCTGAGAAGGCAACTTTAACTTTCAGTGGGCTTCCCTGGTTGCTCCAGACGTGCCCTGACTCTCCATCACTTGGGGAGTCCGCAGGACCTTGCTGGTCCTCACAGAAGCAGCTTTCCTCTGACCGCATGGATTGCAGCTGCCAAGGCTTTTTGGTGTTCAATCCGGACACTGACCCCCCAGCACTCTACATTCTTCGTGGGACAGCTCGGATCCTGACTGTGGTCGTCAACGTCTCCTGGTCCCCGTGGCTGCAGAGTCAAGCTTCACCTCTACGCACCTGAAGCACCCGACATCGGTGGGCATTCTATTGCTCCGCTCCTGGTCACGTGAAGTGACCCAGACTTTATCCCCTCTGCTTTCAGGTTCTTCTCATCTCCAATCCAGGCTTGGGTCACACGGACACTTTTCTTCTCCATGGCAGCAGAACTTTCTCTCATCACGCCATTGAAAACGACGAGGGTTTCCGACACCACTTGACCCCTATGCACCCGGCTCCTCTGGGATAGGTAACACGGGTACCTCGGTACTCTCAAGGGTGCTGGCCTTAGAACCTTCTATGTTTAGCTGGGTTTGCTTGAAGTCTTCTCCTAAGTGTCCTTAATCTTTAAAATTCCAACTGCGACTTTCCCATAGAGTTGTACGGAGCTCGCGTCTGTGTTCCCACACTGCACCCGTCCTCCGTGGGTCCCCTGTGTCACTACCTTGGGTGGTTCCTTGGGGTCCCAGTGATTCTACGTGCTCTAGGCACTGTGTCTAGTCAAGTCGTGGTTCTTATACCACTCTTAGTATATGGTTCGGTCTCCCCCTGGAGCCCGCTGTGTATTGTGCTATTTACTGTCGTTCTAGTGATTTAATATTGTGTGTCTTGTTCTCTAATCTCATAAAGAGGTTAGTAGAGGGTGTTTAGTAACAAATACATATATTTTATATACACCTGGTGTGGTTCTCCTTTCATTTGGTCATTCAGGAGGTTATATACTGGTAAAACAAGCTGCTTTACATTCCTTCGAGACTTAGCCTGAAGGCTGCTCTCCACAGCTACCACTATGATATCTTTCTATAAAGGTTGTCTTTAACCTAATCATCAATAAGGGTCGTTTGGACTGGTGCAAGGTGCCCACTTTAATTAGTGGACAGCATATACCAGGCCAACTTCTCACATTGGTGGGCAGCGGTTGGGATTCAAGCTTGCTATTGTTTTACCAGATAATCTCATTGAGTGACTAACTGAAAACCACTAAAGGTACTTAGGTACATATAAATCAAGACTAGAATAAAGTAAGTTCTACTGAACTTAGAGTTGGGTGTAGGAGAGTAGGATCTGCCTCTTATGGTTACCCCCACTTTTTGCTGATGTCTCACTGTTTTTCGACTTTAGTCTGGCTGGGGCCCTGCCACCCAGGACCCCAGCCTAGCTGCTTCCTCTCTAAATTGATTCCATGTACCTTAAGTACACTTCAGATTGGATTCTGGGGTGCCCTTATAAGTCCCTAGCATATGGTATACTATGTACCCAGGGCATAGGTACCCCAGAGGCCTACCAGGGGCTGAAGCATGTATTGTGTCACCCCTGGAAGGTCATCCAAAATGACACCACAGGACTGCTACTGCAGCCTGAGTGAGGTGGTGCATGCACCCCTTACAGAGATATAGGTTCACTATATCTCACCTATCACTGCACATAGAAACCTATCAGTCACCCCTATGGCAGGCCTTATCAATCCTGAAGGCAGGGTGCTTGGTTATATGTGAGAGGGTGCCCATGCATGAGCAGAGCCCCTCTCTGCAGCCCTCGGAATCTCCTCTCCGGGGTTGTCTGTGGTGCAGCCTGACCATATACTCTTAAGTGCATTATATCCTCGCGGTAAATGCTAACTTTGGGATGGCTGCATGGAAACATGTCGTGTTTGGTGCCAAACACCTTGGAATCATACCCCCACACCAGTAACTGGTGTGGGAGTATGATCCCACCCTTCTAGAGGGAAAGACATGACAGCACCGGTATACCCGGTACCAGCTAAACAGAGCCCTGGCATCACAAAATGGATGCTGCAGCCACAGACACGAGTCTGGCCTCCTGCTGCTGACCGAAACTCCGGCAGGGGAGGCCTGGACATTAGGTTTCCTGTCTCAGGGAGGTGTTACCACCTCCCAGACAGGCCTTAATGGATTGGGGCTGGGTAGGTGCACTCCAAGAGTGCTTTGAAGTCCTGCACTGGGGGCACATTTGGTGTCCTCGGGCATACCCCAGTTCAAACCGGTTGCAGGGGCTGCCAGCCCCTGCTCTGGTGCGAAACTGGACAAAGGAAATGGGTGTAGCCACCCCTCAGTCCAAACCCTCCCATAGGTGGGTCCACAGAGTTAGTCCAACCCCTTTTTTAGGTATAAGTAAGGAACCCCTGGCAACAGGACTTTAGATATCCCTGGACGAAACTCTGTAACTGAATCCTGGAACTTCGACGCTCTACTCAAGACTAGAGGACTGAAGAAATCTCCCTTGGGGTCAAGGCGTGACTCCCCTGCTTGGCAGGCACCAACGAAGCATTTGCCAGTCTGCATCTCCGAAGCTCCCGCCGGACTCCAAAGTACTTGTAGCCAAGGAAGAGGATTTCCAGACTTCTCAGACTCTAACTTTAAAACGGCTGCTTGGAAACATGTCGTGTTTGGTGTCAAACACGTTGGAATCATACCTCCACACCAGTAACTGGTGTGGGAGGTATGATTCCTCCCTTGTAGTACCACTACTATGGGGCACCGGTACCAGCTTTCTTGACCCTGGCATCACAAAATGGATGCTGCCAGCCACAGACACGAGTCTACCCTCCTGCTCCTGGACGAAACTCCGGCAGGGAAAGGCTTGACAATAGGTTTCTTGTCACAGGGAGGTGTGACCACCTCCCAGACAGGCTTTAGTGTATTGGGGCTGGGTGGGTGCACTCTCAGAGTGCTTTGATGTCTGCACTGGGGGCACATTTGTTGTCCCTGTGCATAGTCCAGCTCAAACCGGTTGCAGGAGCCATTTGCTCCTGCTCTGGCACGAAACTGGACAAAGGACATGGGTGTTGCCACCCCTCTGTCCTGACCCTCCCATAGGTGGGTCCCCAGAGTTTGTCCCACCCCTTCCTTGGGTATAAAGTAGGAACCCTGACTACAGGACTTTAGATTTTACCTGGACTAAACTCTGCTACAGAAACCAAGTACTTCGACGATCTGCACGATGCTGGATGACTGAAGAAATCTCCCTTGGAGTAAAGGAGTTACTCCACTGCTGAGCAGGCACCTAAACGCATCTGACCGGTTTGCATCTCATCGAGCTTCTGAGGACTCCGAAGATTTCTGCAACACAGGAGGTGGGTTCCCCCGAGGTCTCTGAGGTTGATCTGTGCTCTCAGCAATTCTGAGGCCCGCATCCCTCATGGGGACTGTGCAACCCGTACCCCCTTATCCCTGTGCACCGTGTACATTTGCAGCAGCATAGGCTTTTCAGCGATCCCGGAGGCTGTGCTTGGGCTCACCCAGAGCAGTAATTCCACCAAAGATTTCCGGCCTACACTCCACGAGTGTTCCGTGGGCTGGTATTTGGTGATTCAGCTCGAGGTCCCTTCGCGATCCCTGGTCCGTTGGCCTGTGGGTCCCTGTGAAGGTAACTTTAATTTTCCGTGGGCTTCCCTGGTTGCTCCAGACGTGCCCTGGCTCTCCATAGCTTGGAAAGTCCCCAGGACCTTGCTGGTCCTCGCAGAAGCATCTTTCGTCTGACCGCGTGGGTTGCAGTTGCCAAGGCTGGTTGGTGTTCAATCCGGACACTGACCCCCCAGCACTCGACATCCTTCGTGGGACAGCTCACCTCCAGACTTTGGTGGTCGTCGACGTCTCCTGGTCCCCGTGGCTGCAGAGTCAAGCTTCACCTCTTCGCACCTGAGACACCCGACATCGGTGGGCATTCGTCTATCATGCCCCTGGTCACTGTGAAGTGACCCAGACTCTGTCCCCTCTGCTTTCAGGTTCTTCTCATCTCCGATCCAGGTTTGGATCACACCGGACACTTTTCATCTTCCCGGCAGCAGCACTTTTCCGCAACACGCCATTGAAAACGACGAAGGTTTCAGACGTCACGTGACCCCTAGGCACCCGGCTCCTCTGGGATAGGTAACACGGGTACCTCGGTACTCTCAAGGGTGCTGGCCTTAGAACCTTCTATGTTTAGCTGGGTTTGCTTAAAGTCCTCTCCGAAGTGTCCCATATCTTTAAATTTTCCAACCGCGACTTTCCCATAGAGTTGTACGGAGCTCGCGCCTGTGTTCACACACTGCACCCATCCTCCATGGGTCCCCTGTGTCACTACTTTGGGTGGTTCCTTGGGGTCCCAGCGATTCTACGTGCTCTAGGCACTGTGTCTAGTCAAGTCGTGTTTCTTATACCACTTTCTTAGTATATGGTTTGGTTTCCCCTGGAGCCCACTGTGTATTGTGCTATTTACTGTCGTTATAGTGATTTAATATTGTGTGCTTTGTTCTCTAATCTCATAAAGAGGCTAGTAGAGAGTGTTTAGTAATAAATACATATATTTTATATATTCCTTGTGTGGTTCTCCTTTCATTTGGTCAATCAGGAGGTTATGATCTGGTAAAACAAGCTGCTTCACACTCCTTCAAGACTTAGCCTGAAGGCTGCTCTCCATAGCTACCACTAGGATAGCTTTCAATAAAGGTGGTCTTTAACCTAATCATCAGTAAGGGTTGTTTGGACTGGTGCAAGGTGCCCACTTTAATTAGTGGACAGCATATACCAGTCCAACTTCTCACAACCATGGGTAACTGCTCCATGCTATGTGCCACAGGTACATCTATTGGTATCCTGGTGTAAGTGCACAATACTGTTAGCCACAGTGACATCTATTGGTAACCTGGTGTAACTGCACTATGCTTCGTGCCACAGAGACATCTATTGTTATCCTGGTGTAACTGCACCATGCTATGTGCCACACAGACAGCTGTTGGTCAACTGGTGTAACTGCACAATGCTATGTGCCCAGGGACATCTATTGGTCAACTGGTATAAGTGCACTATGCTATGTGCCTCAGGCACATCTATTGGGTCATCTGGTGTAACGTCACCTTGCTATGTGCAGACGGACATCTATTAGTCAACTGGTGCAACTGTACCATGATATGTGCCGTAGGGCCATCTATTCGTCACCTGGTGTAACTGCACCATACTGTGTGGTATAGGGACATCTATTGGTCACATGGTTGTAACTGCACCATGCTATGTGCCAAAAGGACCTATATTGGTCACCTGGTGTAAGTGCACCATGCAATGTGCCATGTGGACATCTATTGGTCACCTGGTGTAACTGCATCATACTGTGGGGTATAGGGACATCATTTGGTCACCTGGTGTAAGTAGACCATGCTATGTGCCATAGGGACATCTATTGGTCACCTGGAGCAACTGCTCCCTGCTATGTGCCATAGGGATATCTATTGGTCACCTCGAGCAACTTCACCTTGCTATGTGCCATAGGGACATCTATTGGTCACCTGGTATAACTGCAAGTTGCTATGTGCCACAGGAACATCTATTGGTCACCTGGTGTAAGTGCACCTTGCTATGTGCCATAGGGATATCTATTGGTCACCTGGAGCAACTGCACCTTGCTATGTGCCATAGGGACATCTATTGGTCACTTGGTGTAAGTGCACTAGGCTATGTGCTACAGCGACATCTATTGTTCACCTGGTGTAAGTGCACCATGCTATGTACCACAGGGGCATCTATTTTTCATCTGGTGTAATTGCACCATGCTATGTGCCATAGGGACACCTATTGCTTACCTCGTATAAGTGAACCATTCTGATAGCCACAGGGACACCTGTAGGTCACCTGGTGTAACTGCACCATGCTTTGTGCCATAGGGACATCTATTGGTCACCTGGTGTAACTGCAACATGCTTTCTGCAATAGGAACATCTATTGGTCACTTGGTGTAAGTGCACCATCTTTGTGCCACAGGGACATCTATTTGCCACTTGGTGCAACAGCACCATGATGTGTGCCAAAGGGCCATCTATTAGTCACCTGGTGTAAGTGCACTATGCTATGCGCCACAGGGACATCTATTGGTCACTTGAAAGTGCACCATGATATGTGCCACAGGGACCTCTATTGGTCACTTGGTGTTACTGCATCATGCTTTGTGCCATAGGGACATCTATTGGTCACCTGGTTTAACTGCACCGTGCTATGTGCCACAGGGACTATTATTGGTCATATGGTGTAACTGCACCATGTTATGTGCCACAGGGACATCTATTGGTCAACTGGTGTATGTGCACCATGCTATGTGCCATAGGGACGTCTATTGGTCACCTGGTGTATCTGCACCATGCTATGGGTCAGAGGGAAATCTGCTGGTTGTTAGAAATGGGGGTCTCTAGTTGTCAGAGGTAGGTACCTTTGACCAAGTAGGGGTCCTTGCTTCTAGTCAGGGTAAGGGGGCTACACTCCTAAAATAACCCCTGCTCACTCCCTTGGTAGCTTAGCACGAGCAGGCAGGCTTATCCCAGAGGCAGTGTGTAAAGCATTTGTTAACACATACAGTAATACAGTGAAAACACTACAAATGGACACCACACCAGTTTAGAAAAATAAGTAATCTTTATCTAGACTTAACACAAGACCAAACGACAAAAATCCACAATACAGTAAACAAAATATGCCTTTCAAATGGTAGAAATAGCTTAGTTCAATGTAGAAGGTAAATGCAACACTTTACTCTCAAAGTACCTTGGATGCGTAACGCAACATAAACAAAAGGGTCGCAGGGAAGGTGATGCGTCAGTTCCTTGCTTCGCGGGAGGCGGCGCACCTGTTCCTTACTGCAGCGCAGGGGAGGTGATGCGTCTGTTCCTTACCGGAGAGGAGGCAAAGTGTCTGTTTCTTACTGTGATCCGGTGCGATGAGACAAGATGGCGCCTCGATCCGGTGCGATGCGACAAAATGGCGTCTTTGATGCGATGCGACAACTTGGATGCGATGCGTGCCCGCCTGGCGGCTGTGCGGCGAACTCGATGGTTTGTTGAGCCGCGACAGGCCCTGCGACGCGCTTCTCCGGTGATACGACGGCAACCTCTGCGGCGGCGGCACACTTCTCCGGCGATGCGCCGCGCTTCTTCGGTGATGCGACAGCAAACAGCTGCGGCGGCGACACGCTCCTTCGGCGATGCGACGGCAACAGCTGTGGCGGCGACATGCTTCTTCCTTGTTGCGTCGCACTTCCAGCTCCCAGCGACACGCAGTCTCCAGAGGGCCCAAAACAACAGCAGGCACCTCTCTGCAGGTAGAATTCCCAGCAAGGAAATTCAGGGAGAGCTGGGGGTGAAGTCTTTGTGTCCCTGAGACTTCAGAACAGGAGGCAAGCTCAGCTTCAAGCCCTTGGAGATCTTCCTCAAGATGATTAAAGTACACACAAAGTTCCTTTTCTCCTTTCCTTGGCAAGAAGTAACCTCTGCAGGCCAACCCCAAACAATCACCAATGCAGGGGCAGTCTCCTCCTTCAGCTTCCTTGGTTTCTCTCCTTGGCAAAGGTTCGTCTTGATTCCCAGAAGTGATCTAAAGTTCTGGGGTCTGGGCCCCAATATTTATACTACTAAATCCTTTGTTCTCCGAAGGCAGAGAGTGTCTGTACCTAGTCAAAACCAGTCCTCCCTGGTGCAGCTTCCTGGCAGGAGGTGGAGACAGCTTTGTTGAAAGCAGACCTGCCCCAGGTAGCTGAAAGGAAAACTCCTCCCCCTACTATCTATTCTATGAGGCCTCAGGCAAGTGAAAGGAATTCTCCTCCCCCTACTCTCTATTCTATGTGGGCTCTATTCAGCCCAGCCCTGACTCATCAGACTGCTGGAGCCAAGGCCCTCTCCAGCCCCCTGTCACTCACAAACCAGACATGGAATACACAAACCTAGCAGAGGCATACTGGATGGTTAGGCAAGAAAATACCTACTTTCTAAAAAGGGTATTTTCAAACACAGAATGTAAAAATCACCCACACTAAAAGATGTATTTTAACATTCTGAGTTCAGGCATACTGAACTTTATTTTCCTATCTTGTTCCCTGGGTGTCAGTTATGTTTATAAGATGTTATAATCAGACTGCCCATTCTGGCCTATGCGAACAGATAGTCTTGCAATAGTGAAAAACGAAATTGGCTGTAATTCACTATCGGGACATGCCACACACATCAGGGCATGTCCTACTTTTCACATACAATTCACCCTGCCCATAGGGTTACCTTGGGCCTACCTTAGGGGTGACTAACATGCAGAAAAGGGAAGGTTTAGGGACTGGCGAGTGGGTGCACTTGCCAAGTCGACAAGGCAGTCCCAGTCTGCCCACAGGCTCTGCAATGGCAGGCCTGAGCCATATTTTACAAGCTGCTTCTGTGGGTGGCACAATCCGTGCTGCAAGCCCACCAGCAACATTTGATTTACAGGCCCTGGGCACTCATGGTGCACTGTACTAGGGTCTGACAAGTAAATCAAATAAGCCAAACATGGAGTCACTAATCCATTACAACAATTTACAATAGGGAGCACTTGCACTTTGGCACTGAATAGCAGTGGCAAAGTGCCCAAAGCATCTAGACCAGCAAAAACATAGGAGGCAACAGCAAAAAGTGGAAGGGTGCCAGGTCTAACACGGGTCACTTGGTGTAACTGCACCATAATACGTGCCACTGGGACATCTATTGGTCAACTGGTATAAGTGCACCATGCTATGTGCCTCAGGCACGTCTATTGGTCACCTGGAGTATCTGCACCATGATATGTGCCATAGGGCCATCTGTTCGTCACCTGGTGTAACTGCACCATACTGTGGGGTATAGGGACATCTTTTGGTCACCTGGTGTAACTACACCATGCTATGTGCCATAGGGACATCTATTGGTCACATGGTCGTAACTGCACCATGCTATGTGCCACAAGGACCTATATTGGTCACCTGGTGTAAGTAGACCATGCTATGTGCCATATGGACATCTATTGGTCACCTTGAGCAACTGCACCTTGCTATGTGCCATAGGGACATCTATTGGTCACCTGGTGTAAGTGAACCATTCTGATAGCCACAAGGACACCTAGTGTAACTGCAATATGCGTTGTGCCACAGGGACATCTGTTGGTCACTGGTTGTAACTACACCATGCCATGTGCCATAGGGACATTTATTGGTCACCTGGTGTAGCTGCACCATGCTATGTGCCACAGGAATCAAACGGTCCAGACAAGGTGGGAAGTCTCTTTCTTATTTAGGCCCCTGTTTCTGGAATAAGCTTCCTGTGCAGCTTAGACAGTGCACGGAATACTCCCTCTTTAGGAAACCGCTCAAGACTTTTTTTTTCTGCTCCTGATTTTGATTCTATTTTTTAGCAGTGAGTTCCTCTCAGGTGCCCTGTCCCGAGCGCAGAGATACCCCTTCGGGGGTCGATTCTGGCGCTTTATAAATCAATAAATAAATAAATAAACAGGGAAATCTATTGGTCACCTGGTGTAACTGCAGCATGCTATGTGCCACAGGGACATCTATTGGTCACTTTTAAGTACACCATGATATGTACCACAGGGACCGCTATTAGTCACTTGGTGTAAGTGAACCATTCTGTGCCACAGGGACACCTATTGGTCTCCTGGTGTTACTGCACCATGCTTTCTGCCATAGGAACATCAATTGGTCACCTGGTGTAACTGCACCATGCTATGTGCCACAGGGACTATTATTGGTCATATGTTGTAACTGCACCATGTTATGTGCTACAGGTACATCTATTGGTCACCTGATTGTAACTGCTCCATGCTATGTGCCACAGGGACATCTATTGGTCACCTGGTGTATGTGCACCATGCTATGTGACATAGGGCCATTCATCACCTGGTGTAAATGCACTATGCTATGCGCCAAAGGAAGATCTATTGGTCAGATGGTGTAACTGTAATATGCTATGTGCCACAGGGACATCTGTTGGTCACTTGGTGTAACTACACCATGCTATGTGCCATAGGGACTTTTATTGGTCACCTGGTGTAAGTGCACTATGCTATACGCCACAGGGACATCTATTGGTCACCGGGTGTAACTGAAATATGCTATGTGCCACAGGGACATCTGTTGGTCACTTGGTGTGACTACACCATGCTATATGCCATAGGTACATCTATTGGTCACCTGGTGTAACTGCACCATACTGTGTGGTATAGGTACATCTTTTGGTCATCTGGTGTAACTGCACCATGCTATGTGCGACATGGACATCTATTGGTCACCTTGGGTAACTGCACCATGCTATGTGCCACTGGGACATCTATTTGTATCCTGGTGTAAGTGCACCATACTGTTAGCCACAGGGACATCTATTGGTCACCTGGTGTAATTGCACCATGCTTTGTGCAATAGAGGCATCTATTGTTATCCTGGTGTAACTGCACCATGCTATGTGCCACACAGACAGCTGTTGGTCAGCTGTTGTAACTGCACCATAATATGTGCCACAGGGCCATCTATTGGTCACCTGGTGTAACTGCACCATACTGTGTGGTATAGGGACATCTATTGGTCACATGGTTGTAACTGCACCATGCTATGCACCACAAGGACCTATATTGGTCACCTGGTGTAAGTGCACCATGCTATGTGCCACGTGGACATCTATTGGTCACCTGGTGTAACTGCACCATACTGTGGGGTATAGGGACATAATTTGGTCACCTGGTGTAAGTAGACAATGCTATGTGCCACAGGGACTATTATTGGTCATATGGTGTAACTGCACCATGTTATGTGCTACAGGATCATCTATTGGTCACCTTATTGTAACTGCACCATGCTATGCGCCACAGGGACATCTATTGGTCACCTTGGGTAACTGCACCATGCTATGTGCCACAGGGACATCCATTAGTATCCTGGTGTAAGTGCACCATACTGTTAGCCACAGGGACATCTATTGGTCACCTGGTGTAATTGCACCATGCTTTGTGCAATAGAGGCATCTATTGTTATCCTGGTGTAACTGCACCATGCTATGTGCCACACAGACAGCTGTTGGTCAACTGTTGTAACTGCACCATAATATGTGCCACAGGGCCATCTATTGGTCACCTGGTGTAACTGCACCATACTGTGTGGTATAGGGACATCTATTGGTCACATGGTTGTAACTGCACCATGCTATGCACCACAAGGACCTATATTGGTCACCTGCTGTAAGTGCACCATGCTATGTGCCACATGGACATCTATTGGTCACCTGGTGTAACTGCACCATACTGTGGGGTATAGGGACATCATTTGGTCACCTGGTGTAAGTAGACCATGCTATGTGCCACAGGGACTATTATTGGTCACATGGTGTAACTGCACCATGTTATGTGCTACAGGGTCATCTATTGGTCACTTATTGTAACTGCACCATGCTATGTGCCACAGGGACATCTATTGGTCACCTTGGGTAACTGCACCATGCTATGTGCCACAGGGACATCCATTGGTATCCTGGTGTAAGTGCACCATACTGTTAACCACAGGGACATCTGTTGGTCACCTGGTGTAACTGCACTATGCTTTGTGCCACAGAGACATCTGTTGTTAACCTGGTGTAACTGCACCATGCTATGTGCCACACAGACAGCTGTTGGTCAACTGGTGCAACTGCACGATGCTATGTGCTCAGGAACATCTATTGGTCAACTGGTATAAGTGCACTATGCTATGTGCCACAGGGACATCTATGGGTCATCTGGTGTAACGTCACCTTGCTATGTGCCATACGGATATCTATTAGTCAACTGGTGCAACTGCACCATGCTGATAGCCACACAGACATCTATTGGTCACCTGGAGTAACTGCACCATGATATGTGCCGTCGGGCCATCTATTCGTCACCTGGTGTAACTGCACCATACTGTGTGGTATAGGGACATCTATTGGTCACATGGTTGTAACTGCACCATGCTATGTGCCAAAAGGACCTATATTGGTCATCTGGTGTAAGTGCACCATGCAATGTGCCATGTGGACATCTATTGGTCACCTGGTGTAACTGCACCATACTGTGGGGTATAGGGACATCATTTGGTCACCTGGTGTAAGTAGACCATGCTATGTGCCATAGGGACATCTATTGGTCACCTGGAGCAACTGCACCTTGCTATGTGCCATAGGGTCATCTGGTGTAACTGCACCATACTGTGGGGTATAGGGACATAATTTGGTCACCTGGTGTAAGTAGACCATGCTATGTGCCACAGGGACTATTATTGGTCATATGGTGTAACTGCACCATGTTATGTGCTACAGGGTCATCTATTGGTCACCTTATTGTAACTGCACCATGCTATGCGCCACAGGGACATCTATTGGTCACCTTGGGTAACTGCACCATGCTATGTGCCACAGGGACATCCATTAGTATCCTGGTGTAAGTGCACCATACTGTTAGCCACAGGGACATCTATTGGTCACCTGGTGTATTGCACCATGCTTTGTGCAATAGAGGCATCTATTGTTATCCTGGTGTAACTGCACCATGCTATGTGCCACACAGACAGCTGTTTTCAACCGTTGTAACTGCACCATAATATGTGCCACAGGGCCATCTATTGGTCACCTGGTGTAACTGCACCATACTGTGTGGTATAGGGACATCTATTGGTCACATGGTTGTAACTGCACCATGCTATGCACCACATGGACCTATATTGGTCACCTGGTGTAAGTGCACCATGCTATGTGCCACGTGGACATCTATTGGTCACCTGGTGTAACTGCACCATACTGTGGGGTATAGGGACATAATTTGGTCACCTGGTGTAAGTAGACCATGCTATGTGCCACAGGGACTATTATTGGTCATATGGTGTAACTGCACCATGTTATGGGCTACAGGGTCATCTATTGGTCACCTTATTGTAACTGCACCATGCTATGCACCACAGGGACATCTATTGGTCACCTTGGGTAACTGCACCATGCTATGTGCCACAGGGACATCCATTGGTATCCTGGTGTAAGTGCACCATACTGTTAGCCACAGGGACATCTGTTGGTCACCTGGTGTAACTGCACTATGCTTTGTGCCACAGAGACATCTGTTGTTAACCTGGTGTAACTGCACCATGCTATGTGCCACACAGACAGCTGTTGGTCAACTGGTGCAACTGCACGATGCTATGTGCTCAGGAACATCTATTGGTCAACTGGTATAAGTGCACTATGCTATGTGCCACAGGGACATC
This sequence comes from Calotriton arnoldi, assembly GCA_963921515.1. Taxonomy (NCBI): domain Eukaryota; kingdom Metazoa; phylum Chordata; class Amphibia; order Caudata; family Salamandridae; genus Calotriton; species Calotriton arnoldi. Next base: position 278,817 of record CAWUFW010010312.1, read on the forward strand.
TATGGGTCATCTGGTGTAGCGTCACCTTGCTATGTGCCATACGGATATCTATTAGTCAACTGGTGCAACTGCACCATGCTGATAGCCACACAGACATCTATTGGTCACCTGGAGTAACTGCACCATGATATGTGCCGTCGGGCCATCTATTCGTCACCTGGTGTAACTGCACCATACTGTGTGGTATAGGGACATCTATTGGTCACATGGTTGTAAATGCACCATGCTATGTGCCAAAAGGACCTATATTGGTCATCTGGTGTAAGTGCACCATGCAATGTGCCATGTGGACATCTATTGGTCACCTGGTGTAACTGCGCCATACTGTGGGGTATAGGGACATCATTTGGTCACCTGGTGTAAGTAGACCATGCTATGTGCCATAGGGACATCTATTGGTCACCTGGAGCAACTGCACCTTGCTATGTGCCATAGGGTCAACTGGTATAAGTGCACCATGCTATGTGCCAATGAGACATCTATTGGTCACTGTTGGAAGCCGGAGTCCCCGTCCCGCACCACTGTCACTAAATGAGAGACCCGGGACTCCTCCCTCAACGTTAGGCCAAGTAAGGACACCGTTTGAGATAGCCCTGCTCACCCCCTTAGTAGCTTGGCACGAGCTGCCAGGCCTATCTCCAAGGCACGAGTGTACAGTATGTGCAACCACGCTCACAACAACCCACTGGTGACACCACAAATGGACTCCACACGAGTTTGATAAAACAAGTATAAACTTTATGTAAAAAGATATACGATCAGACCACACGATACATAAGCCAACATATAATAAAGGGTAATATTCGTTCCGGCTGGTTGGTAGGTTCAAATCCCTACCACCACTTTCACAATGCTGTGTTGGTCGTAATGCTAGAATCACACACGTTGCAATTGACAAACAATAGTGCGTTGCGTAACGATACAATCCTGTGCTGGGCAAAGGATAAATAATACAATGCGCAACGATACACCCCGGTACCTGCAATGGGAGAAATAATGCAATGCATACCGCTACAATCATGTACTGCGCAATGAAGGAATAATGCAATGCGTCACACCCCCAATCACGTACTTTGCAGTGAAGAAACCATGCAATGCGCGCCGCTACAATCCTGTACTTTGCAATGAAGAAATAATGCAATGCGCAGCTACAATTATGTACTTTGCAATGATGCGGGCCGCTACAATCCTGTACGTTGCAATGGAGAAATAATGCAATGCGTAGCGCTACAATCGTGTACTTCGTTATGCAGAAATAATGTCAGGCGTCATAAGACAGTCCGGCAGCTTGTTAGCAGCAATATTGGCAATGTGTATTACGACAGTCAGCTTCTTCGATAACAGTTGCCCCCCACACGTATCAACAATGACACAAAGTACAGCTTCTCACTCTGGCCCCAGTATCAAATCAAATGAGGAGTATTTATTTAGTGCACATATCACCCGGAAGTCTCATGGCGCTTGCGGAGTACTCAGGAGTTGGTTTGGACGGGGAGAGTCAGTTAGTTGTCAGACAGCCATGTTTTTAGCTCCCTGCGAAAACGATTGTGGTCAGGGATAATACGTAAGTGTAGAGGCAGTTTATTCCAAAAAGCGGGAGCAAGAAAGGAAAAAGATCTTCCTCCCTTTCTTATGGTACAAATTTTGAGGGGTGTTAGAAGAGATTTGTTGCTGGATCTCAGAGCCCTGCAAGGCCGGTACCAACTGAGTTTCTTTTTCCAGTAGTCAGGACCACTGCCATACATGCTCTTATGCGTTAGAAAGTGGATTCGTTTCAAGATCCTCTGCCTAACAGGAAGCCAGTGAAGAAGTCTCAAGTTGGGTGCCGAAGGGGATCCCGACGGGAGATTCAGCACTAGCCTGGCAGCAGTGTTCTGCAGAACCTGGAGCCTAGTGAGAAGATCTTCATTTATTGAAGACAACAAAGCGTTTCCATAGTCCATGCGGTTGATAATCAGTCCCTGGACTAATGGCTTCCTGGCTGCCATCGGGAGCCCATTTAAAAACTTTGCGCAAATCTCGCATGATGCCAAAGCAGGAGCCAATTAGGTGGTTGACCAGGTCTTTCATTGACAATTGTTTGTCCATTTGAATACATAAGTTCCGAACTGACTGTCTTGGCACTGGGCAAGGGCCGAGGGTTTGAGGCCACCAGTCGCTGGACCAGTGTTCATGCGCCTTGCCAAAAAGAACAATTTCAGTTTTTCCTCCATTTAGTTGTAAATGATTTGAGTTCATCCACCTATCGATATGGATCATGCAGTCTTTAAAACGTGACTTAGTGTCTGTTGGATTCTGAATGCAGTACGGGCCCCCACTCTGAGCCGAAGCAAAGGCTCACGTCGCCAGAAGGACTGAGAGGCCGAGAGAGTGTCCCACCGAGCCCGCGCCCCGCCCAGGCAGTGATCCACGTTACCTGGGGGTGCGACCCCACTCTCCTCTCCTCCTTCAGCGAACTGGGCCTTCCGTGTAGAACTTTCTCAATGAGCCTCAGCGGCTCGGCCTGGCAGCTCAGCTCCTCAGGGGCTGCCGGTCCGGGCCGCGACTGTTGGGAAGGTCTCTGGCGGCCGCAGGGCACATGTACCCCACGCCCTGAGCTTTCGTTGCTCCGGGTGCACTTCACCACAGCACCCTCCGGGTCTCCTCTGGCACGAAGCCACACACACATTGCTGATGGGACTTCACGTCGACTCCGAGTGCACGTTCACCAGGCACTCCTTCCTGTGGTCTCAGTTGGCACCAAGACACGCACACCGCGCTGCAGAGACTCACTTTCTTCCGGTGCACACGATGATCAGCCGATCACCTCCACAGTCCCAGGTTGCACCAAAGCACGCACACTGCTTCTCTGAGACTTACTCCAACTCCGGTGCCCCGAGATCCAGGCACCAACGCCTCCGGTGCACCCCGACACGCACCCTGCGCGTCCGAGACTCACTTCACCGCCGATGCACCCGCTCACCAAGCGCTCTTCACCAACGCCTGCGGTGCACCACGACACGCACCCTTCGCGTCCGAGTCTTACATCACCTTCGGTGCACATGCTAACCAGGCGCTCTTCACCAACGCCTGCTGTGCACCACGACACGCACCCAGCGCGTCCGAGACTCCCTTCTCCTCCGTGTGTCCAAGATCACAGGGCACACTTTCCGAGGGTCTCAAGCTGCCACAACACACACCCACCGCGTCGCTTGAAACTTCTCCGGAAACTTTTATGTTCCTGTGTTTCCAAACAGGGAGCCAGCTCACCTCAGGCCCTTGGGGGGTAACAAGACACAGCAGAAAGCACAGTCTTCTTCAAGCAGGGGGACCCAGCGCACGAAGCACAGTCCCAACGGCCTCTTCCTTGGTTAAAACAGCAAACTGCAGACCAGCCCCAGATCACGAACCAAGGATTGGTCCTTCCCAGCAGTCTATTCAGTTGTTCCTTCCTTAGCAGAGGTTCCTCTTGACCACGAAATGGGTCCAAACCTTTTTAATCTCAATCCATTTCGAATCCATTCCCCCTGTTCAGGGGTCTCAGCTCCTAGTTATACCCCTCAATATCTTTGAAGTTCGTTTGTGCTCAGGGGTCCCTGACCCCTCCCTAAATCAGTTCTGGGTGTCTCCCTCCCAGTGTCACCTTTCTCCCTTTGATACTGGGGGTCTAGATCCTGAATCACTCAGCAGGAGATGGGTCAATTGTTTTATAGCCGCAACCCAGGCCTCTTCACCTCCCGGGGCTTTTCCTCGCCTGCTCTCCAGCTCAGCCTGGTGCCATCTCAACCCGTTCCTGGGTCAAGACCTCCCCCAGCTCCTCTCCCCTCTCAGATCCAGACAGTCAATCCACATTCAGCAGAGACGCACAGAAATGCTTAAAGAACAAAACTAAGCCACTTTCTAAAAGTGTGGCTTCTGAACACAGTGAGAAAACCACTTTCATAGAAAGATGTGTTATGGCGCTGTGAGTTCATACATACTAAACTTCACCTCTCCATTTTAATCTTATGGGAAACTAGGCTAACAAACACAATACCCAGCCTCCCCATTCTTTCCTATGGTCAGGATAGCCTTTTTACCAGTGAAAATTAAATGGAGCACTTTTCACTGTCAGGACATAACACATGCCTCAGTGTATGTCCTGCCTTTTACCTACACGGCACCCTGCCCAGGGGCTACCCGGGACCTACCACAGGGGTGCCCACTGTGTACGCAAAAGGTAAAGTAAGGCCTGACAAGTGGTTGCACTTGTCAGGACAACATGCTAACTTAGCAAACTGCGCGCAGGCCCTACACTGCAGGCCTGAGTTCCCTTCTCCGCGCACCTTTGCCTTATTAGCCCTGGCACACACAGTGCACATCTCTAGGGACTTTACTAGTAAGGCAAACCAATCATGGCCAATCAATCACCATTACACTTTACACAGGGAACACTTGTACTTTGACACTGATCAGCAGTGGCAAAGTACCCAAAGCATCTAAATTGGCAACTCTGTCAGGAAAACAGTCTAGGGGAAAGCAAAAAGTGTAGGGAACTTTAGCCAAAAGGCCAAGTCCTACAGTCACCTGGTATAACTGCACCATGCTATGTGCCACATGCACATCTCTTGGTCACGTGGTTGTAACTGTATCAAGCTATGAGCCACAAGGACCTCTATTGGTCACCTGGTGTAAGTGCCCCATGTTTTGTGCCACAGGGACTATTGGTCATATGGTTTAACAGCACCATACTGTCTGGTATAGGGACATATTTTGGTCACCTGGAGCAACTGCACCATGCTACCTATGTGCCATAGTGACCTCTATTGGTCACCTGGTGTAATTGCACCATTTATAGTGCCATAGGTACATCTATTGGTCACCTGGTGTAAGTGAACCATTCTGATAGCTACAGGGACATCTATGGGTCACCTTGTGTAACTCCACCATGATAGGTGCCACAGGGACATCTACTGGTCACTTGGTATAACTGCACCATGCTCTGTTCCACAGGGACATCAATTGGTCATATGGTGAAAATGCACAATGCTATGTGCCATAGGGACACCTATTGGTCATCTGGTGTATGTGCACCATGCGATGTGCCATAGGGACATCTATTAGTCACCTGGTGTATCTGCACCGTGCTATGTGTCACAGGGAAATCTGTTCGTCACCTGGTGTAACTCCACCATAATATGTGCCACGAGGACATCTATTGGTCACCTGATTGTAACTGCACCATACCATGTGCCACAAGGACCTCTATTTGTCACCTGGTGTAAGTGCACAATGCTATGTGCCACAGGGACATCTATTGGTCACCTGGTGTATGTGCACCATGCTATTTGACATAGGGCCATCTATTCATCACCTGGTGTAAATGCACTATGCTATGCGCCAAAAGAAGATCTATTGGTCAGATGGTGTAACTGTAATATGCTATGTGCCACAGGGACATCTGTTGGTCACTTGGTGTAACTACACCATGCTATGTGCCATAGGGACTTTTATTGGTCACCTGGTGTAAGTGCACTATGCTATACGCCACAGGGACATCTATTGGTCACCGGGTGTAACTGAAATATGCTATGTGCCACAGGGACATCTGTTGGTCACTTGGTGTGACTACACCATGCTATATGCCATAGGTACATCTATTGGTCACCTGGTGTAACTGCACCATACTGTGTGGTATAGGTACATCTTTTGGTCATCTGGTGTAACTGCACCATGCTATGTGCGACATGGACATCTGTTGGTCACTTGGTGTAACTACACCATGCTATGTGCCATAGGGACTTTTATTGGTCACCTGGTGTAAGTGCACTATGCTATACGCCACAGGGACATCTATTGGTCACCGGGTGTAACTGAAATATGCTATGTGCCACAGGGACATCTGTTGGTCACTTGGTGTGACTACACCATGCTATATGCCATAGGTACATCTATTGGTCACCTGGTGTAACTGCACCATACTGTGTGGTATAGGTACATCTTTTGGTCATCTGGTGTAACTGCACCATGCTATGTGCGACATGGACATCTATTGGTCACCTTGGGTAACTGCACCATGCTATGTGCCACTGGGACATCTATTTGTATCCTGGTGTAAGTGCACCATACTGTTAGCCACAGGGACATCTATTGGTCACCTGGTGTAATTGCACCATGCTTTGTGCAATAGAGGCATCTATTGTTATCCTGGTGTAACTGCACCATGCTATGTGCCACACAGACAGCTGTTGGTCAACTGTTGTAACTGCACCATAATATGTGCCACAGGGCCATCTATTGGTCACCTGGTGTAACTGCACCATACTGTGTGGTATAGGGACATCTATTGGTCACATGGTTGTAACTGCACCATGCTATGCACCACAAGGACCTATATTGGTCACCTGGTGTAAGTGCACCATGCTATGTGCCACGTGGACATCTATTGGTCACCTGGTGTAACTGCACCATACTGTGGGGTATAGGGACATAATTTGGTCACCTGGTGTAAGTAGACCATGCTATGTGCCACAGGGACTATTATTGGTCATATGGTGTAACTGCACCATGTTATGTGCTACAGGGTCATCTATTGGTCACCTTATTGTAACTGCACCATGCTATGCGCCACAGGGACATCTATTGGTCACCTTGGGTAACTGCACCATGCTATGTGCCACAGGGACATCCATTAGTATCCTGGTGTAAGTGCACCATACTGTTAGCCACAGGGACATCTATTGGTCACCTGGTGTAATTGCACCATGCTTTGTGCAATAGAGGCATCTATTGTTATCCTGGTGTAACTGCACCATGCTATGTGCCACACAGACAGCTGTTGGTCAACTGTTGTAACTGCACCATAATATGTGCCACAGGGCCATCTATTGGTCACCTGGTGTAACTGCACCATACTGTGTGGTATAGGGACATCTATTGGTCACATGGTTGTAACTGCACCATGCTATGCACCACAAGGACCTATATTGGTCACCTGCTGTAAGTGCACCATGCTATGTGCCACATGGACATCTATTGGTCACCTGGTGTAACTGCACCATACTGTATGGTATAGGGACATCATTTGGTCACCTGGTGTAAGTAGACCATGCTATGTGCCACAGGGACTATTATTGGTCACATGGTGTAACTGCACCATGTTATGTGCTACAGGGTCATCTATTGGTCACCTTATTGTAACTGCACCATGCTATGTGCCACAGGGACATCTATTGGTCACCTTGGGTAACTGCACCATGCTATGTGCCACAGGGACATCCATTGGTATCCTGGTGTAAGTGCACCATACTGTTAGCCACAGGGACATCTGTTAGTCACCTGGTGTAACTGCACTATGCTTTGTGCCACAGAGACATCTGTTGTTAACCTGGTGTAACTGCACCATGCTATGTGCCACACAGACAGCTGTTGGTCAACTGGTGCAACTGCACGATGCTATGTGCTCAGGAACATCTATTGGTCAACTGGTATAAGTGCACTATGCTATGTGCCACAGGGACATCTATGGGTCATCTGGTGTAACGTCACCTTGCTATGTGCCATACGGATATCTATTAGTCAACTGGTGCAACTGCACCATGCTGATAGCCACACAGACATCTATTGGTCACCTGGAGTAACTGCACCATGATATGTGCCGTCGGGTCATCTATTCGTCACCTGGTGTAACTGCACCATACTGTGTGGTATAGGGACATCTATTGGTCACATGGTTGTAACTGCACCATGCTATGTGCCAAAAGGACCTATATTGGTCATCTGGTGTAAGTGCACCATGCAATGTGCCATGTGGACATCTATTGGTCACCTGGTGTAACTGCACCATACTGTGGGGTATAGGGACATCATTTGGTCACCTGGTGTAAGTAGACCATGCTATGTGCCATAGGGACATCTATTGGTCACCTGGAGCAACTGCACCTTGCTATGTGCCATAGGGTCATCTGGTGTAACTGCACCATGCTATGTGCGACAGGGACATCTATTGGTCACCTTGGGTAACTGCACCATGCTATGTGCCACAGGGACATCATTTGTATCCTGGTGTAAGTGCACCATACTGTTAGCCACAGGGACATCTATTGGTCACCTGGTGTAATTGCACCATGCTTTGTGCAATAGAGGCATCTATTGTTATCCTGGTGTAACTGCACCATGCTATGTGCCACACAGACAGCTGTTGGTCAACTGTTGTAACTGCACCATAATATGTGCCACAGGGCCATCTATTGGTCACCTGGTGTAACTGCACCATACTGTGTGGTATAGGGACATCTATTGGTCACATGGTTGTAACTGCACCATGCTATGCACCACAAGGACCTATATTGGTCACCTGGTGTAAGTGCACCATGCTATGTGCCACTTGGACATCTATTGGTCACCTGGTGTAACTGCACCATACTGTGGGGTATAGGGACATAATTTGGTCACCTGGTGTAAGTAGACCATGCTATGTGCCACAGGCACTATTATTGGTCATATGGTGTAACTGCACCATGTTATGTGCTACAGGGTCATCTATTGGTCACCTTATTGTAACTGCACCATGCTATGCGCCACAGGGACATCTATTGGTCACCTTGGGTAACTGCACCATGCTATGTGCCACAGGGACATCCATTAGTATCCTGGTGTAAGTGCACCATACTGTTAGCCACAGGGACATCTATTGGTCACCTGGTGTAATTGCACCATGCTTTGTGCAATAGAGGCATCTATTCTTATCCTGGTGTAACTGCACCATGCTATGTGCCACACAGACAGCTGTTGGTCAACTGTTGTAACTGCACCATAATATGTGCCACAGGGCCATCTATTGGTCACCTGGTGTAACTGCACCATACTGTGTGGTATAGGGACATCTATTTGTCACATGGTTGTAACTGCACCATGCTATGCACCACAAGGACCTATATTGGTCACCTGGTGTAAGTGCACCATGCTATGTGCCACGTGGACATCTATTGGTCACCTGGTGTAACTGCACCATACTGTGGGGTATAGGGACATAATTTGGTCACCTGGTGTAAGTAGACCATGCTATGTGCCACAGGGACTATTATTGGTCATATGGTGTAACTGCACCATGTTATGTGCTACAGGGTCATCTATTGGTCACCTTATTGTAACTGCACCATGCTATGCGCCACAGGGACATCTATTGGTCACCTTGGGTAACTGCACCATGCTATGTGCCACAGGGACATCCATTAGTATCCTGGTGTAAGTGCACCATACTGTTAGCCACAGGGACATCTATTGGTCACCTGGTGTATTTGCACCATGCTTTGTGCAATAGAGGCATCTATTGTTATCCTGGTGTAACTGCACCATGCTATGTGCCACACAGACAGCTGTTGGTCAACTGTTGTAACTGCACCATAATATGTGCCACAGGGCCATCTATTGGTCACCTGGTGTAACTGCACCATACTGTGTGGTATAGGGACATCTATTGGTCACATGGTTGTAACTGCACCATGCTATGCACCACAAGGACCTATATTGGTCACCTGGTGTAAGTGCACCATGCTATGTGCCACGTGGACATCTATTGGTCACCTGGGGTAACTGCACCATACTGTGGGGTATAGGGACATAATTTGGTCACCTGGTGTAAGTAGACCATGCTATGTGCCACAGGGACTATTATTGGTCATATGGTGTAACTGCACCATGTTATGGGCTACAGGGTCATCTATTGGTCACCTTATTGTAACTGCACCATGCTATGCACCACAGGGACATCTATTGGTCACCTTGGGTAACTGCACCATGCTATGTGCCACAGGGACATCCATTGGTATCCTGGTGTAAGTGCACCATACTGTTAGCCACAGGGACATCTGTTGGTCACCTGGTGTAACTGCACTATGCTTTGTGCCACAGAGACATCTGTTGTTAACCTGGTGTAACTGCACCATGCTATGTGCCACACAGACAGCTGTTGGTCAACTGGTGCAACTGCACGATGCTATGTGCTCAGGAACATCTATTGGTCAACTGGTATAAGTGCACTATGCTATGTGCCACAGGGACATCTATGGGTCATCTGGTGTAACGTCACCTTGCTATGTGCCATACGGATATCTATTAGTCAACTGGTGCAACTGCACCATGCTGATAGCCACACAGACATCTATTGGTCACCTGGAGTAACTGCACCATGATATGTGCCGTCGGGCCATCTATTCGTCACCTGGTGTAACTGCACCATACTGTGTGGTATAGGGACATCTATTGGTCACATGGTTGTAAATGCACCATGCTATGTGCCAAAAGGACCTATATTGGTCATCTGGTGTAAGTGCACCATGCAATGTGCCATGTGGACATCTATTGGTCACCTGGTGTAACTGCGCCATACTGTGGGGTATAGGGACATCATTTGGTCACCTGGTGTAAGTAGACCATGCTATGTGCCATAGGGACATCTATTGGTCACCTGGAGCAACTGCACCTTGCTATGTGCCATAGCGTCAACTGGTATAAGTGCACCATGCTATGTGCCAATGAGACATCTATTGGTCACTGTTGGAAGCCGGAGTCCCCGTCCCGCACCACTGTCACTAAATGAGAGACCCGGGACTCCTCCCTCAACGTTAGGCCAAGTAAGGACACCGCTTGAGATAGCCCTGCTCACCCCCTTAGTAGCTTGGCACGAGCTGCCAGGCCTATCTCCAAGGCACGAGTGTACAGTATGTGCAACCACGCTCACAACAACCCACTGGTGACACCACAAATGGACTCCACACGAGTTTGATAAAACAAGTATAAACTTTATGTAAAAAGATATACGATCAGACCACACGATACATAAGCCAACATATAATAAAGGGTAATATTCATTCCGGCTGGTTGGTAGGTTCAAATCCCTACCACCACTTTCACAATGCTGTGTTGGTCGTAATGCTAGAATCACACACGTTGCAATTGACAAACAATAGTGCGTTGCGTAACGATACAATCCTGTGCTGGGCAAAGGATAAATAATACAATGCGCAACGATACACCCCGGTACCTGCAATGGGAGAAATAATGCAATGCATACCGCTACAATCATGTACTGCGCAATGAAGGAATAATGCAATGCGTCACACCCCCAATCACGTACTTTGCAGTGAAGAAACCATGCAATGCGCGCCGCTACAATCCTGTACTTTGCAATGAAGAAATAATGCAATGCGCAGCTACAATTATGTACTTTGCAATGATGCGGGCCGCTACAATCCTGTACGTTGCAATGGAGAAATAATGCAATGCGTAGCGCTACAATCGTGTACTTCGTTATGCAGAAATAATGTCAGGCGTCATAAGACAGTCCGGCAGTTTGTTAGCAGCAATATTGGCAATGTGTATTACGACAGTCAGCTTCTTCGATAACAGTTGCCCCCCACACGTATCAACGATGACACAAAGTACAGCTTCTCACTCTGGCCCCAGTATCAAATCAAATGAGGAGTATTTATTTAGTGCACATATCACCCGGAAGTCTCATGGCGCTTGCGGAGTACTCAGGAGTTGGTTTGGACGGGGAGAGTCAGTTAGTTGTCAGACAGCCATGTTTTTAGCTCCCTGCGAAAACGATTGTGGTCAGGGATAATACGTAAGTGTAGAGGCAGTTTATTCCAAAAGCGGGAGCAAGAAAGGAAAAAGATCTTCCTCCCTTTCTTATGGTACGAATTTTGAGGGGTGTTAGAAGAGATTTGTTGCTGGATCTCAGAGCCCTGCAAGGCCGGTACCAACTGAGTTTCTTTTTCCAGTAGTCAGGACCACTGCCATACATGCTCTTATGCGTTAGAAAGTGGATTCGTTTCAAGATCCTCTGCCTAACAGGAAGCCAGTGAAGAAGTCTCAAGTTGGGTGCCGAAGGGGATCCCGACGGGAGATTCAGCACTAGCCTGGCAGCAGTGTTCTGCAGAACCTGGAGCCTAGTGAGAAGATCTTCATTTATTGAAGACAACAAAGCGTTTCCATAGTCCATGCGGTTGATAATCAGTCCCTGGACTAATGGCTTCCTGGCTGCCATCGGGAGCCCATTTAAAAACTTTGCGCAAATCTCGCATGATGCCAAAGCAGGAGCCAATTAGGTGGTTGACCAGGTCTTTCATTGACAATTGATTGTCCATTTGAATACATAAGTTCCGAACTGACTGTCTTGGCACTGGGCAAGGGCCGAGGGTTTGAGGCCACCAGTCGCTGGACCAGTGTTCATGCGCCTTGCCAAAAAGAACAATTTCAGTTTTTCCTCCATTTAGTTGTAAATGATTTGAGTTCATCCACCTATCGATATGGATCATGCAGTCTTTAAAACGTGACTTAGTGTCTGTTGGATTCTGAATGCAGTACGGGCCCCCACTCTGAGCCGAAGCAAAGGCTCACGTCGCCAGAAGGACTGAGAGGCCGAGAGAATGTCCCACCGAGCCCGCGCCCGCCCAGGCAGTGATCCACGTTACCTGGGGGTGCGACCCCACTCTCCTCTCCTCCTTCAGCGAACTGGGCCTTCCGTGTAGAACTTTCTCAATGAGCCTCAGCGGCTCGGCCTGGCAGCTCAGCTCCTCAGGGGCTGCCGGTCCGGGCCGCAACTGTTGGGAAGGTCTCAGGCGGCCGCAGGGCACATGTACCCCACGCCCTGAGCTTTCGTTGCTCCGGGTGCACTTCACCACAGCACCCTCCGGGTCTCCTCTGGCACGAAGCCACACACACATTGCTGATGGGACTTCACTTCGACTCCGAGTGCACGTTCACCAGGCACTCCTTCCTGTGGTCTCAGTTGGCACCAAGACACGCACACCGCGCTGCAGAGACTCACTTTCTTCCAGTGCACACGATGATCAGCCGATCACCTCCACAGTCCCAGGTTGCACCAAAGCACGCACACTGCTTCACTGAGACTTACTCCAACTCCGGTGCCCCGAGATCCAGGCACCAACGCCTCCGGTGCACCCCGACACGCACCCTGCGCGTCCGAGACTCACTTCACCGCCGATGCACCCGCTCACCAAGCGCTCTTCACCAACGCCTGCGGTGCACCACGACACGCACCCTTCGCGTCCGAGTCTTACGTCACCTTCGGTGCACATGCTAACCAGGCGCTCTTCACCAACGCCTGCTGTGCACCACGACACGCACCCAGCGCGTCCGAGACTCCCTTCTCCTCCGTGTGTCCAAGATCACAGGGCACACTTTCCGAGGGTCTCAAGCTGCCACAACACACGCCCACCGCGTCGCTTGAAACTTCTCCGGAAACTTTTATGTTCCTGTGTTTCCAAACAGGGAGCCAGCTCACCTCAGGCCCTTTGGGGGGTAACAAGACACAGCAGAAAGCACAGTCTTCTTCAAGCAGGGGGACCCAGCGCACGAAGCACAGTCCCAACGGCCTCTTCCTTGGTTAAAACAGCAAACTGCAGACCAGCCCCAGATCACGAACCAAGGATTGGTCCTTCCCAGCAGTCTATTCAGTTGTTCCTTCCTTAGCAGAGGTTCCTCTTGACCACGAAATGGGTCCAAACCTTTTTAATCTCAATCCATTTCGAATCCATTCCCCCTGTTCAGGGGTCTCAGCTCCTAGTTATACACCTCAATATCTTTGAAGTTCGTTTGTGCTCAGGGGTTCCTGACCCCTCCCTAAATCAGTTCTGGGTGTCTCCCTCCCAGTGTCACCTTTCTCCCTTTGATACTGGGGGTCTGGATCCTGAATCACTCAGCAGGAGATGGGTCAATTGTTTTATAGCCGCAACCCAGGCCTCTTCACCTCCCGGGGCTTTTCCTCGCCTGCTCTCCAGCTGCAGGTCAGCCTGGTGCCATCTCAACCCGTTCCTGGGTCAAGACCTCCCCCAGCTCCTCTCCCCTCTCAGATCCAGACAGTCAATCCACATTCAGCAGAGACGCACAGAAATGCTTAAAGAACAAAACTAAGCCACTTTCTAAAAGTGTGGCTTTTGAACACAGTGAGAAAACCACTTTCATAGAAAGATGTGTTATGGCGCTGTGAGTTCATACATACTAAACTTCACCTCTCCATTTTAATCTTATGGGAAACTAGGCTAACAAACACAATACCCAGCCTCCCCCATTCTTTCCTATGGTCAGGATAGCCTTTTTACCAGTGAAAATTAAATGGAGCACTTTTCACTGTCAGGACATAACACATGCCTCAGTGTATGTCCTGCCTTTTACCTACACGGCACCCTGCCCAGGGGCTACCTGGGACCTACCACAGGGGTGCCCACTGTGTACGCAAAAGGTAAAGTAAGGCCTGACAAGTGGTTGCACTTGTCAGGACAACATGCTAACTTAGCAAACTGCGCGCAGGCCCTACACTGCAGGCCTGCGTTCCCTTCTCCGCGCACCTTTGCCTTACTAGCCCTGGCACACACAGTGCACATCTCTAGGGACTTTACTAGTAAGGCAAACCAATCATGGCCAATCAATCACCATTACACTTTACACAGGGAACACTTGTACTTTGACACTGATCAGCAGTGGCAAAGTACCCAAAGCATCTAAATTGGCAACTCTGTCAGGAAAACAGTCTAGGGGGAAAGCAAAAAGTGTAGGGAACTTTAGCCAAAAAGGCCAAGTCCTACAGTCACCTGGTATAACTGCACCATGCTATGTGCCACATGCACATCTCTTGGTCACGTGGTTGTAACTGTATCAAGCTATGAGCCACAAGGACCTCTATTGGTCACCTGGTGTAAGTGCCCCATGTTTTGTGCCACAGGGACTATTGGTCATATGGTTTAACAGCACCATACTGTCTGGTATAGGGACATATTTTGGTCACCTGGAGCAACTGCACCATGCTACCTATGTGCCATAGTGACCTCTATTGGTCACCTGGTGTAATTGCACCATTTATAGTGCCATAGGTACATCTATTGGTCACCTGGTGTAAGTGAACCATTCTGATAGCTACAGGGACATCTATGGGTCACCTTGTGTAACTCCACCATGATAGGTGCCACAGGGACATCTACTGGTCACTTGGTATAACTGCACCATGCTCTGTTCCACAGGGACATCAATTGGTCATATGGTGAAAATGCACAATGCTATGTGCCATAGGGACACCTATTGGTCATCTGGTGTATGTGCACCATGCGATGTGCCATAGGGACATCTATTAGTCACCTGGTGTATCTGCACCGTGCTATGTGTCACAGGGAAATCTGTTCGTCACCTGGTGTAACTCCACCATAATATGTGCCACGAGGACATCTATTGGTCACCTGATTGTAACTGCACCATACCATGTGCCACAAGGACCTCTATTTGTCACCTGGTGTAAGTGCACAATGCTATGTGCCACAGGGACATCTATTGGTCACCTGGTGTATGTGCACCATGCTATTTGACATAGGGCCATCTATTCATCACCTGGTGTAAATGCACTATGCTATGCGCCAAAAGAAGATCTATTGGTCAGATGGTGTAACTGTAATATGCTATGTGCCACAGGGACATCTGTTGGTCACTTGGTGTAACTACACCATGCTATGTGCCATAGGGACTTTTATTGGTCACCTGGTGTAAGTGCACTATGCTATACGCCACAGGGACATCTATTGGTCACCGGGTGTAACTGAAATATGCTATGTGCCACAGGGACATCTGTTGGTCACTTGGTGTGACTACACCATGCTATATGCCATAGGTACATCTATTGGTCACCTGGTGTAACTGCACCATACTGTGTGGTATAGGTACATCTTTTGGTCATCTGGTGTAACTGCACCATGCTATGTGCGACATGGACATCTATTGGTCACCTTGGGTAACTGCACCATGCTATGTGCCACTGGGACATCTATTTGTATCCTGGTGTAAGTGCACCATACTGTTAGCCACAGGGACATCTATTGGTCACCTGGTGTAATTGCACCATGCTTTGTGCAATAGAGGCATCTATTGTTATCCTGGTGTAACTGCACCATGCTATGTGCCACACAGACAGCTGTTGGTCAACTGTTGTAACTGCACCATAATATGTGCCACAGGGCCATCTATTGGTCACCTGGTGTAACTGCACCATACCTACACTGCAGGCCTGAGTTCCCTTCTCCGCGCACCTTTGCCTTACTAGCCCTGGCACACACAGTGCACATCTCTAGGGACTTTACTAGTAAGGCAAACCAATCATGGCCAATCAATCACCATTACACTTTACACAGGGAACACTTGTACTTTGACACTGATCAGCAGTGGCAAAGTACCCAAAGCATCTAAATTGGCAACTCTGTCAGGAAAACAGTCTAGGGGGAAAGCAAAAAGTGTAGGGAACTTTAGCCAAAAAGGCCAAGTCCTACAGTCACCTGGTATAACTGCACCATGCTATGTGCCACAAGGACCTCTATTTGTCACCTGGTGTAAGTGCACAATGCTATGTGCCACAGGGGCATCTATTAGTCAACTGGTGCAACTGCATCATGTTTTCAGCTTTCGGGACATCTATAGATCATTTGATGCAACTGCACCATAACATGTGCCACAGCGACATCTATTGGTCACTTGCTGTAAGTGCACCATGATATGTGCCACAGGGACTTCCATTGGTGACTTGGTGTAACTGCAATATGCTGTGTGCCACAGGGACATCTGTTGGTCACTTGGTGTAACTGCACCATGCTATGTGCCACAGGGACATCTATTGGTCACTTAGTGTAACTGCACCATGCTATGTACCATCTATTGGTCACCTTGTATAACTGCACCATGCTATGTGTCACAGGGACATATATTGGTCACCTGGTGTAACAGCACCATGCTATGCGCCACAGAAACATTTACTGGTCACCTAGTTTAAGTGCACTGTGCTTTGTGCCACAGGGACATCTATTGGTCACCTGGTGTATGTACACCATGCTATGTGCTATAGGGACATCTATTAGTCCGACCCTCACACCGCCAAAGCCCACCTCCACGAAGGAATGAAGGCCGTCGCCGAATGGATGAGGACCAGCCGCCTGAAGCTGAACTCGGACAAGACGGAGATCCTCATCCTTGGTTCCAACCCTTCAGCCTGGGACGACTCCTGGTGGCCAACATCACTGGGAACAGCCCCGCCACCCACCGACCACGTACGCAACCTAGGGGTCATCCTCGACCCCACCCTCTCCATGACTAAGCAGGTCAACGCCGTTTCCTCATCCTGCTTCAACATCCTCCGAATGCTCCGCAGGATCTTCAAGTGGATCCCCACCGAAACAAGAAAAACAGTCACCCAGGCCCTCGTCACCAGCAGGCTGGACTACGGAAACGCCCTCTACGCAGGAACGACGGCTAAGCTCCTGAGGCGGCTGCAACGCATCCAGAACGCCTCTGCACGTCTTTTCCTCGACATCCCCCGACGCAGCCACATCACACCCCACCTGAGAGACCTGCACTGGCTCCCTGTCAACAAGAGGATAACCTTCAAGCTCCTCACCCACGCACACAAAGCACTCCACAACTCCGGACCAGCCTACCTCAACAGACGACTCAGCTTCTACACCCCCACCCGCCAGCTCCGCTCGACCAGCCTCGCCCTCGCCACAGTCCCCCGTATCCGGAAAACGACCGCCGGCGGCAGATCCTTCTCCCACCTCGCCGCCAAGACCTGGAACACCCTCCCCACCAACCTCCGACAGACCCAAGACCTACTGGCCTTCAGAAGACTCCTCAAGACCTGGCTCTTCGATCAGTAGCAGCACCACCCCCCTCTTCCCCCAGCGCCTTGAGACCCTCGCGGGTATGTAGTGCGCTTTATAAGTGACATGATTGATTGATTGATTGATTGATTGATCTGCACCATGTTATGTTTCACATGGACATCTGTTGGTCGCTTGGTGTAACTGCACCATAATATGTGCCACAGGGACATCTATTGGTCACCTGGTGTAAATGCACCATGCTTTGTGCCACAGGGACATCTATTGATCACTTGATGTAACTGTACCAAGCTTTGAGCCATTGGTACATCTGTTGGTCGCCTGATGTAATTGCACCATGATATGTGCGACAGGGACATCAATTGGTCACTTGGTGTAAGTGCACCATGCGTTGTCATAGGGACATCTAGTGGTCACCTGATGTAACTGCTCCATATTATGTGCTACAGGGTCATCTATTCGTCACTTGGTTGTAATTACACCATGCTAT
The DNA here is from genome assembly GCA_963921515.1 of Calotriton arnoldi. Taxonomy (NCBI): domain Eukaryota; kingdom Metazoa; phylum Chordata; class Amphibia; order Caudata; family Salamandridae; genus Calotriton; species Calotriton arnoldi. The sequence goes on from CAWUFW010010312.1 coordinate 296,940, forward strand.
GTGCCACAAGGACCTCTATTGCTAACCTGATGTAAGTGCACCATGATATGTGCCACAGGGACCTCTATTGGTCAATTGGTGTAACTGTACCATGCTTTGTGCCACAGGGACAGCTATTGGTCACCTGGTGTAACTGCACAATGCTATGTGCCACAGGGACATCTATTGCTCACCTGGTGTAAGTGCACTATGCTATGCGCCACAGGGCGCCATGATATGTGCCACAGGGACATCTATTGGTCAATTGTAAGTGCACCATGATATGTGCCAGAGGGACCTCTATTGGTCACTTGGTGTAAGTGAAACATTCTGTGCCACAGGGACACCTATTGGTCACCTGGTGTAACTGTAACATGCTTTCTGCAATACGAGCATCTATTAGTCACTTGGTGTAACTGCACCATGAAATGTGCCATAGGGCCATCTATTCGTCACTTGGTGTAACTGCAGTATGCTCTGTGCCACAAGGACCTATATTGGTCACTTACAAGTGCACCATGCTATGTGCCATGTGGACATCTATCGGTCACCTGGTGTAACTGCACCATACTGTGGGGTATAGGGACATCATTTGGTCAACTGGTGTAAGTAGACCATGCTATGTGCCATAGGGACATCTATTGGTCACCTGGAGCATGTGCACCTTGATATGTGTCATAGGGACATCTATTGGAACAGAGCCCAACACTGAACGCTAGCAGTCCGATTTTCGGCTGCTGCACTTAAACTGCTCGCGAGGGGATACTTTTAAAAATTGATTGCGAATTTGCACATGAGTTTTAAAAATTGTTTTTTGACCTGAATGCTTTTATCTATCTGCCTTTTGTCACCTGTTAGTCCGGGAAGGAGCTGTGTTCAATGCTCCGGGAGGGGACGGACATTTAAAGGAATTGACTAGTGAGGTTAGCGCTCTAGCTGCCACGGTCCTCACGCTCGCCCTTGAGTGAAAAGGGGCGGATGACGCGTCCGCGCCGCTGGCGCGCCTAAGGCAAGCCCGTCTGCGCCTGTCCGTGACCGAACGGGCCCAGGGGCCAGAACCCCTGGTTCTTCTACAAGAAAATCACGCTTCTATTCGGCAGCCCAGCTGTATGACCTCAGAGGGACTGTGGCACAGGAATGCGAGCATAGCATTGTGCCACCTTTGTAAGTAGTATATGCCCCCATTGCTCTTTTGAACTAGACACCCAGGTCTCAGCAGTAAAGGTTCCTTCTCACCAGACAGCTTACAAAATGTGCGCGCTGAACTGCCGCTCGATGCCCAAACATGCAACTGAAATTCGTTTAATTCTGGAAGAAGATGACCCGGATGCCGTGTTTCTCACGGAAACATGGCTTACTAACTCACTAGATCCGGTAGTGGTCTAGGCACTACCCCCAGGCTATTTGATCCAAAGACAAGATCGGGAACTAAATAGAGGAGGTGGCCTGGCCATTATTTATAAAGATACATTTAATTGTCGGACCACAACAGGCTTGATTCTTGACTGTGAAAGTCTCTCTTTTGCTATCAGCTTCTCTCACACTTGCACTTTCTCCGGGGTCCTAATTTACCGACCTCCAGGAGCTACTGGGCATTTCAACAGAGACCTACCTGAGATAATAGCCAAATCAGTCAGGTCCCTTCCTAACTTTTCCATTTTGGGTGACTTGAATATCCATTTCGATGATATCTCTTCACCTATTGTGGAGGAAATGACTGATAGCCTGGGTGCTCTCCTACTCAATCTGAAAGTGACGGGACCCACGCCCCAAAAAGGCCATTTACTTGACCCCATCTTCTAAGACAAAAACTCTCCCCTGAGACCTATATTTCTTTACAAAAGATTCAATCTTGTATGGGTTAAGGTTCAGGTACAAAACTACAAAAGTATGATACTCAAATGAACTTGTACATCTTTTTTTATAAAGATTCCTTTTATTTTTCATTTTTATAATTTTCATATTTGTTATAAACAGTACACATCAATTATCTGATAAATTCATTTATTAAAAGAACACATTTTATGTAATAATATAATACAAAAATAATTATTCCATACTATTGGCCCCCAACAGATAAATCAATCTAACATAAAACCACATTCATTCCTTACACTCGCTCACAGTCATACAAGACACATATACACATTTGGGTATAAGGAACACATAGATATAAAACGTTTCCAATGGGCAAAATTGATAACCAAAGCCAAAAGGTCTGGGCGCACGTGGTCGACGCGCGTTTCGGTGGAATAACACACACCGTGAACCACCTTCATCAGGACCTCGCCCAAATAGAATACTGTGTCAGAGACAAATCAAAACGGGGGTACCTAAAAAACAATAATAATATATACATCTGAACCAACCCATACTGTAATAAAAAATCATATATGAACAATTGGTCAGACCATCACCTTGTACAAAGAAGAAGAGAAAAGAGAGGAGAAAAGAAAAAGAAAAAGGAGTCCTACACAATTATCCATAATAGTGTGTGTCTACAACAGTGCTCTATACAAGAAGAAATTGGCAGTCTAGTGTTGCCTAAGAGGTGTCAAAGCTTAAAACTCATAATTGAGTACACCAGAATATCCTGTGATGTGACATGCAAAGACCTATCTACAAAATCCATGCACCAATGTGCAATACACTGGTATACAACTATTCCATGTGACACTATTTATGAAGCTAGTGCCAATAAACTTACTAAATTCAATTGTAGATAATGCCCTTCCTCCAAGGAAAGTAGCTATTGAAGTATTCGACAGCGAAGTCTATGACCAGCAATAGCTAGCCATCTCCTACAGAAAGAAGGAATTAATGATGATAGGGGGATATATAGTTTGTACTCCCAAAACAAGCACTTGTGCTAAGGATAACAGTATAGCTGGATCCTTACCTTCTGACTCAGGTAGATGGAGGCTTCTAAATAAATCGGTCAGTATATTTGGGTCCCCTTCGCCAGTAGTGAGGGTTCTATGGGGGGAGACATATTGTATGTTGCTGTTTATTAATTGACATATGCTCTCTCGCTATTATTCGCAGTAACTTGAGTCAAGGGATTTAGGAAATTAGATACTCACATCAAAGTTTGCGTGTGATATATTAGATGATCTTGCTCTTCTCCAACATTAACAATTTGATGGTGGAAAAGCCTATCCCGATGCCTTGGACGGATCACTATATGATACCCTCGACTAGTGATCCGACATTGGAACCGGTAAAAAAGTTGAGTCGTAATTGGGCCAAACTTCCTACTGAGTCCTGGGCGCTTTCTCTCAGTAACACCCGACCGGTGTTTGAGGTTGATCCAGAATCCTCCAACAACAAGGTTAATCATTGGCTTGAATCCTCCCTGGACCTAGTGGCTCCAAAAAAATGGACAACCAATAAGAAGGGTTTCAAGAGGATAGCATGGTACACGCCTAAGCTCAGAGAGCTGAAGCAACAATCTAAACGACTGGAGAGGCATTGGAGGAAAGATTTCTCCTACGAGAAGAAGAGTGATTACAGGGAGGCAACTAAAACATACAAGTCAGAAATCAGAAGGGCCCAATCCTCTTATTATACAACAAGGATTGCCTCAAACTCTCCTCGTGAAATTTTTAAAATTGCCAAATCCCTTCTCATACCTCCATCCCCCGCTCTGCCCGCTGATGACATTTTAGGACGCTGTAATAATTTGGCAGAATTCTTTTTTTTTTTAAATTCAAGAAATTTATTCAGCTTTTTCTCCGGCCGCAGCCCCTCAGAATGCTCCACCACTGGAAAATCGGTCGAAATTATTTGACAGTTCTTTGGTGGTTATTCCCCCCCATTGATATGAAAACTTTAAAAATCTACTCCAATAAATTAAAATCAGGTTCCCCCAGAGACTGTAGTGTAGTTCCTATTTCCCTAATAGGCTCTGCGCATTGGAATAATATAACCTATAGGTTTGACATAGGACTAAGGTCGGTATGTCCCTATCGATTATATTAAACTTAATTACCTGTGCCAGCTAGCTCAGAGGCCACTAGAAACTCATTGAGAACAAGAAGGGAGTAGTTTCTGGCAACCGAAAAACATGACAACTTTGTTTCCCTTTAGAAGCGGAACATGTCTCAGAATCGTGGAAACAGTAGATAACAGTTTCACTCATTCAATCGTGCATGCTTAGTCTCTGCAGAGTTACACAGAAAGGAAAGACGGGTGTTTCAATAAAAAGGTTTTATTGAACAGTCTTGTTTCTCGTGTAAGAGATATGTGCTGTTACGATCACAAGACAGTATGCAAGATAAATAATGTACAGCGTAAGCAGTAGAAATAAATAATACTGCTCCATACCTTGAGAATGAGAGAGGTTGGAATCTCCTGCCGGATCTTGGAACTCTAACACCCCGCAAGGGGAATCAGAACACTGGAAGCTGGATAGCTGGATTCTCTGCGTGCAGGGATGACAGTGTCTTCTCAGTGCGTCAGGCCGGGATACGGGCTCCTCTGAAGTCGAGGTCTCCTCTAACTTGCTTTGGCAAGGGAAGGTATATTTATACCTGATAGGTGTCGAGGAATGTTAGCATTGACGTTAGGTCGGACAGGGGAAGACGTCAGGAATGAACCCTTAAGGTATAACGGTTCATACATAATAGATGAGTTCTTGGAGAAATCAATAGTCCTGTGCTAGGGGAAACTCCCAAGGCTTAAGGGTCTGGTTTCTAAGAACTCGTTGTGACGTTGGGGTGGACGGATGTCGGTGACCATGCCTGTATTTGGAGTGCACAGTTAATGCCTAAATAAGGACAGGGATTTCTATGCCTATATAAGGGCATGGCGAATTGTGCCTATATAAGGACATGATTTAGGAAAACCTATATACGGATACCTAAAGCGGAATACAACAAGACGTGGGGCCCCCCCAACGTCCTGAACCTGGCCTTTGAGACAGTTGCTCCTACCATGCGGGACCTTATTAACCTATCACTCTCCTCCGGGATCGTACCCTCACTATGGAAACGGGCCATATTCAGAGCACTGCTTAAAAAACCGTGCCTGGACCCTGAAATATTTCCTAATTATCGGCCGATCTCGCTTTTACCAGGGATCGCAAAAATTGCCGAAAAGCATGTCAATTCCATTCTTTCCACCTTTTTGGAGGAAAATGATTGCTTCCATCCCTCACTAACCGGTTTTAGACCCCAGCAGGGCATGGAGACTGCCCTGGTGGTAGTTGTTGAGGAAGCCAGAAAAATTCTAGATGTCGGGGGCTCGGCAGCAATTGTTCTCCTCGACCTGAGCGCGGCATTCGACACTGTCAATCATCAATTGCTGATCTCTAGAATTAGAGAAGTAGGAGTATCTGGAACTGCACTTAAGTGGCTGGAGTCATTCTTAGACGACCGATCATTTCAAGTCTTTGAGGATTACTCCTTCTCGAAAAGTATGCCGCTGGGTTGTGGGGTCCCTCAGGGTTCGTCCCTGAGCCCCACGCTCTTTAATATTTATATGAGCCCTCTGGCCGAGATCGTTAAACCCTTTGGCATACAGATCGTTACCTATGCGGACGACACCCAATTGATTCTTTCCCTAAACCAATCGGAGAATGGGACAAATAATCTGGCCGGCTGTCTGGAAAAAGTGTCTGCATGGATGGATGGCTCGTATCTAAAGCTGAATGGAGCAAAAACTGACCTGATGTTCTTGGGCAAACCTTCCCCCCTGGTCTCTAGCTCCTTATGGCCCAAGTGTTTGGATAGTATGTGTAGGAGAGTAGGATCTGCTTCACATGGGTACCCCCACTTTTTGCTGATGCTTCACTGTTTTTCGACTTTAGTCTGGCTGGGGCCCTGCTAATCAGAACCCCAGCCTAGCTGCTTCCTCTCTAAAATGGTTTTCATGTGCCTTAGGCACATCTCTGATTGGAATCTGGAGTGCCCTTATAAGTCCCTAGTATTTGGTATACTATGTACCCAGGGCATAGGTACCTCAGAGACCTACCAGGAGCTGCAGCATGTATTGTGCCACCCCTGGAAGGCCATCCAAAATGACACCACAGGTCTGCTACTGCAGCCTGGGTAAGGTGGTGCATGCACCCCTTACTGTGATATAGGTTACCTCTATCACTACATATGTACACACATATAAACCTATAAGTCACTCCTATGGCAGGCCTTATCAATCCTGAAGGCAGAGTGCTTGGTTCTTATGTGAGAGGGTGCCCCTGCATGAGCAGAGCCCCTCTGCAGCGTTCGGAGACCCTTCTCTGATGCTGTTTGTAGTGCAGCCTGACTATATACTCTTAAGTGCATTATATCCTCGCGGTACAATGCTAACATTGGACTGGCTGCACCAAAACATGTCTTGTTTGGTGTCAAACATCTTGGAATACTACCCTCATCCTGCCAGTTCTGGCGGCGGGGGTAGCATTCCACCCTTCTAGAGGGAGAGACATGTACACACCGGCCTGCCCGGTAACTTCTTTCCAGAGCCCTGGCATCACAAAATGGAAGCCGCTGCCACAGACACGGGTCTGGCCTCCTGCTGCTGACTGAATCTCCGGCAGGGGAGGCCTGGACAATAGGTTTCCTGTCGCAGGGAGGTGTAACCACCTCCCCAGACAGGATAATGTGTATTGGGGCTGGGCGGGAGCACTCTGGTGCTCAGAAGTCCTGCACTGGGGGCACACTTGGTGTCCCTGTGCATATGCCAGTTCAAACCGTTTGCAGGGGCTACCTGCCCCTGCTCTGGTGCGAAACTGGACAAAGGGAATGGGTGTAACCACCCCTCTTCCCTGACCCTCCCATAGGTGGGTCCCCAGAGTATGTCCAACCCCCTAACTTGGTATAAGTATGGGACCCCAGTCCTTAGGACTTTAGATTTACCTGGACGAAACTCTGATACAGAATCCTGGACCTTTGACGCTCTACTTTAAGATTAGAGGACTGAAGAATCTCCCTTGGGGTCAAGGAGTGACTCCCCTGCTTGGCAGGCACCAAAGAAGCAATTGTTAGGTCTGCATCGCTGAAGCTCCCGCCGGACGCCAAAGTCTTTGCATCACCAGAGGTAGATTTCCAGACTTCCGCGAGGCTGCCCTGAGTCCCCAGCAAAGCTGAGGCCCGTAGCTGTCGTGGGTAATGTGGAACCGTGACCCCTGGACGACGAGTACTTTTGCAAGTGCATCCTCTTCCTGGTCTCCCACGAAGTTGTGCTTTGGGCTCCGAGTAGCCCCTACCTCTAGCACCGAAGATCACTGGCCTCCACTCCACGAGTGTCTGGTAAGCCAGCTCCAAGTGCGTCGACTCGAGGCTCCTTCGCGGTCACTAGTCCGTTGGCTAGTGGGCCCTTCCAAAGGCAACTCTTCTTTTGCTTGGGCTTTCCTGGTTGCTCCAGACGTGCCCTGACTTACCCTCGCTGGGTGAGTCCCTCAGACCTTACTGGTCTGTACCACCGTCCTTCTTCTATTTCCACGTGACTTGCCGTTGCCAAGGCTTGTTGGGACCAATCCGGTCGCCGACAGCCCTGCAATCGACAGACGTCGTGGGGCAGCTCGAATCCAGCTCCTGGTTGTCGTCGACGCCTCCTGGACCTCGTGGCTGAAGAGTCAAGATGACCGTCAACCTACCTGAAGCACCCGACATCGGTGGGCATCTGCTCATCGCCTTCCTGGTCACTGGCTAGTGACCCAGACTCTGTCCCCTCTGCTTTCAGGTTCTTCAGATCTTCGATCCACCTATGGATCCACCCGAACACTTTCAACTTGGTCGCCAGCAGCACTTTGCAGCAGATCGCCATTGAAAACGACGACGAAACCCGACCCCGAAAGACACCTATGCACCCGGCTTCCCTGGGTGAGGTAACTCGAGTACTCCGGTGCTCCCGTGGGTATAGACTCTAGAACAACCTAGTTCTAAAGGGGTTTGCTCCAAACCCTCCTCTAAGTGTCCTTTTTCTTTACAACTCCAACCGCAACATTCCCCATAGAAGTCAACGGCGGCTCGCGGCTGTGTTCTCACACTGCACGCGTCCCCCGTGGGTCCCCTGTGTCACTACCTTGGGTGGTTCCTTGAGGGCCAAGCACTTCTACAGGCTCTGGGCCTTGTGTCTAGTTCAGTCGTGGTTCTTATACCACTTTATTGGTATATGGTTTGGTACGCCCTAGGGCTCAAACGTGTATTTGTGCTATTACTGTTGATATTCGACTTGTAACTTATGTATTTCGAACTCTAGCCTCATAAAGAGACTAGAGGGGTGTGTTTAAGACTAAATACATATATTTTAAATATATACCTGGTGTGTTCCTCTTTCATTTGGTCACTCAAGAGATTATAGACTGGTAAAACAAGCTGCTTTACATTCCTTCAAGACTTAGCCTGAAGGCTGCTCTCCATAGCTACCACTAGGATAGCTTTCAATAAAGGTTGTCTTTAACCTATCTCCAATAAGGGGTTGTTTGGACTGGTGCAAGGTGCCCACTATAATTAGTGGACAGCATATATCAGGCCAACTTCTCACAGTATTCCCTCCCCAAAACAGCAAATCAAAAGCCTTGGCGTCTGGTTGGAGCACAATCTAGACAAGAAGGAGCAATCTCGGAAGGTAGCAGGGACCTGTTATGGAATACTGAAGATGATTAGGAAAATCCTCCCCCTGCTGCCTTTCAATGCCAGGAGACTGTTGGTTCAAGCTCTGATTCTCTCACGTCTGGATTACGCCAACGCTCTCTATTTGGGCTCTCCGTGCTCTACGATTAAGAAGCTACAGACTGTGCAAAACTGTGCAGTCCGACTCCTTCTACAGACCCCCCCCCCCCCAGGGATTCCGCGCGATCATCAATAGCTTCTCTCCATTGGCTTCCAGTCGCTGAGAGAGTTCAGTTCAAGGCCCTATGCATTGTACACAAGACTCTACCTTCTAAGGGCCCACCAATTCTGCATTCCATCATCTCCCCTACTGTCCCAGTAGATCCTTGCGCTCTGGGAATAAACGCCTGGCAGCAGTCCCTAGGATACATAGGTCGAGGAGCGGGGGACGATTGTTCTCCTTCATCGCCTCCAAACGCTGGAACCTTCTTCCAAACTATATCCGCCTGGAAGACGACTATCTGTCCTTCCGAAGACTGCTTAAAACTTTCCTGTTTCCTGCTGTTTAATGGCCGTTTGTGTAGGTTCTGTTCCTAAGCGCTGGGAGGCCTTCTGGTAGCCATGCGCTCTACAAATGTCAATTCATTCATTCATTGGTTACCTGGTGTAAGTGCACCATGCTATGTGCCAATGGGACATCTATTGGTAGCCTAGTGTAACGGCACCATGTAACTCCATCATGCTATGGGCCATAGGGACATCTGTTGGTCACCTTGTGTAACTGCACCATGCTATGTGCCACAGGGACATCTATTGGTCTCCTGGTGTAAGTCACCATGCTATGTGCCACAGGCGCATTTATTGGTCACCTGGTGTAAGTGCACCATGCTATGTGCCAAAGGGACATGTATTGATCATCTGGTGTAATTGCCCTATGCTATGTGCCACAGGGACATCTATTGGTAATACGGTGTAACGGCACCATGCTGTGTGCCATAGGGACACCTATTGCTCAATTGGTGTAACTGCACCATGCTTTGTGCCACAGGCACATCTATGGGTCACCTGGTGTAACTGCACTATGCTCTGTGCCACAGGGACATCTATTGGTCACCTGGTGTATGTGCACCATGCGATGTGCCATAGGGACATCTATTAGTCAGCTGGTGTATCTGCACCATGCTATGTGTCACATGGACATCTATTGGTCACCTGGTGTAACTGCACTATGCTCTGTGCCACAGGGACATCTATTAGTCAACTGGTGCAACTGCACCATGCTATGTGCCACAAGGACCTATATTGGTCACCTGCTGTAAGTAGACCATGCTATGTGCCATAGGGACATCTATTGGTCACCTGGAGCAACTGTATGTACCATGCTATGTGCCATAGGGGCATCTATTGGTTACCTTGTGTAACTGCACCATGCTATGTGCCAAAGGCACATCTATTGGTCTCCTGGTGTAAGTGCAACATGCAATGTGCCACAGGGACATCTATTGATCATCTGGTGTAATTGCCCAATGCTATGTGCCACAGGGACATCTATTGGTAATACGGTGTAACTGCACCATGCTATATGCCATAGGGACACCAATTGCTCAATCGGTATAACTGCACAATGCCACAGGGACATCCTTTGGTCATCTAGTGTAACTGCACCATGCTATGTACCACAGGGGCATCTGTTGGTCACCTGGTGTATGTGCACCATGCTATGTGCCACAGGGACATCTATTAGTCACCTGGTGTATCTGCACCATGATATGTGCCACAGGGACATCTATTGGTCAATTGGTATAACTGCACCATATTATGTGCTACAGGGTCATCTATTGGTCACTTGGTTGTAACTACACCATGCTATGTGCCCCAGGGACATCTATTGGTCTCCGGGTGTATGTGCACCATGCTATGTGCCATAGGGACATCTACTAGTCACCTGGTGTATCTGCACCATGCTATGTTTCACATGGACATCTGTTGGTCGCTTGGTGTAACTGCACCATAATATGTGCCACAGGGACATCTATTGGTCACCTGGTGTATATGCACCATGCTCTGTGCCACAGGGACATCTTTTGATCACTTGGTGTAACTGTACCAAGCTTTGAGCCATTGGTACATCTATTGGTCGCCTGATGTAATTGCACCATGATATGTGCGACAGGGACATCTATTAGTCACTTGGTGTTTCTGCACCATGCGTTGTCATAGGGACATCTAGTGGTCACCTGATGTAAATACTCCATATTATGTGCTACAGGGTCATCTATTCGTCACTTGGTTGTAAGTACACCATGCTATGTGCCACAAGGACCTCTATTGGTAACCTGATGTAAGTGCACCATGATATGTGCCACAGGGGCATCTATTGGTCACTTGTTGTAAGTGCACCATGATATGTGCCACAGGGACACCTATTGGTCACCTGGTGTAACTGTAACATGCTTTCTGCAATACGAACATCTATTAGTCACTTGGTGTAACTGCACCATGAAATGTGCCATAGGGCCATCTATTCGTCACTTGGTGTAACTGCAGTATGCTCTGTGCCACAAGGACCTATATTGGTCACTTGCTGTAAGTGTACCATGCTATGTGCCACGTGGACATCTAATGGTCACCTGGTGTAACTGCACCATACTGTGGGGTATAGGGACATCATTAGGTCATCTGGTATAAGTAGACCATGCTATGTGCCATAGGTACATCTATTGGTCACCTGGAGCATGTGCACCTTGATATGTGTCATAGGGACATCTATTGGAACAGAGCCCAACACTGAACGCTAGCAATCCGATTTTCGGCTGCTGCACTTAAACTGCTCGCGAGGGGATACTTTTAAAAATTGATTGCGAATTTGCACATGAGTTTTAAATTGTTTTTTGACCTGAATGCTTTTATCTATCTGCCTTTTGTCACCTGTTAGTCCGGGAAGGAGCTGTGTTCAATGCTCCGGGAGGAGACGGACATTTAAGGGAATTGACTAGTGAGGTTAGCGCTCTAGCTGCCACGGTCCTCACGCTCGCCCTTGAGTGAAAAGGGGCGGATAACGCGACCGTGCAGCGGGCGCGCCACTGGCGCGCCTAAGGCCAGCCCGTCTACGCCCGAACGGGCCCAGGGGCCAGAACCCCTGGTTCTTCTACAAGAAAATTCTATTCTGCAGCCCAGCTGTATGACCTCAGAGGGACTGTGGCACAGGAATGCGATCATAGCATTGTGCCACCCTTTGTAAGTAGTATATGCCCCCATTGCTCTTTTGAACTAGACACCCAGGTCTCAGTAGTAAAGGTTCCTTCTCACCAGACCGCTTACAAAATGTGCGCGCTGAACTGCCGCTCGATGCCCAAACATGCAACTGAAATTTGGTTAATTCTGGAAGAAGACCCGGATGCCATGTTTCTCACGGAAACATGGCTTACTAACTCACTAGATCCGGTAGTGGTCCAGGCACTTCCCCCAGGCTATTTGATCCAAAGACAAGATCGGGAACTAAATAGAGGAGGTGGCCTGGCCATTATTTATAAAGATACATTTAATTGTTGGACCACAACAGGCTTGATTTCTGACTGTGAAAGTCTCTCTTTTGCCATCAGCTTCTCTCACACTTGCACCTTCTCCGGGGTCCTAATTTACCGAACTCCAGGAGCTACTGGGAACTTCAACAGAGACCTACCCGAGATAATAGCCAAATCAGTCAGGTCCCTTCCTAACTTTTCCATTTTGGGTGACTTGAATATCCATTTCAATGATATCTCTTCACCTATTGTGGAGGAAATGACTGATAGCCTGGGTGCTCTCCTACTCAATCTGAAAGTGACGGGACCCACGCACCAAAAAGGCCATTTACTTGACCCCATCTTCTCCAACATTAACAATTTGATGGTGGAAAAGCCTATCCCGATGCCTTGGACGGATCACTATATGATACCCTTTTCATGAACCCCCTCGACTAGTGATCCGCCATTGGAACCGGTAAAGAAGTTGAGTCGTAATTGGGCCAAACTTCCTACTGAGTCCTGGGCGCTTTCTCTAAGTAGCACCCGACCGGTTTTTGAGGTTGATCCAGAATCCGCCAACAACAAGTTTAATCATTGGCTTGAATCCTCCCTGGACCTAGTGGCTCCAAAAAAATGGACAACCAATAAGAAGGGTTTCAAGAGGATAGCATGGTACACGCCTAAGCTCAGAGAGCTGAAGCAACAATGTAAACGACTGGAGAGGAATTGGAGGAAAGAGTTCTCCTACGAGAAGAAGAGTGATTACAGGGAGGCAACTAAAACATACAAGTCAGAAATCAGAAGGGCCCAATCCTCGTATTATGCAACAAGGATTGCCTCAAACTCTCCTCGTGAAATTTTTCAAATTGCCAAATCCCTTCTCATACCTCCATCCCCAGCTCTGCCCGCTGATGACATTTTAGGACGCTGTAATAATTTGGCAGAATTCTTTTTTTTTAAATTCAAGAAATTTATTCAGCTTTTTCTCCGGCCGCAGCCCTCAGAATGCTCCACCACTGGAAAATCGGTCAAAATTATTTGACAGTTCTTTGGTGGTTATTCCCCCATGGACATGAAATCTTTAAAAATCTACTCCAATAAATTAAAATCAGGTTCCCCAGAGACGTGGGCCCCCCCAACGTCCTGAACCTGGCCTTTGAGACAGTTGCTCCTACCATGCTGGACCTTATTAACCTATCACTCTCCTCCGGGATCGTACCCTCACTATGGAAACGTGCCATGGCGAGAGCACTGCTTAAAAAACCGTGCCTGGACCCTGAAATATTTGCTAATTATCGGCCGATCTCGCTTTTACCAGGGATCGCAAAAATTGCCGAAAAGCATGTCAATTCCATTCTTTCCACCTTTTTGGAGGAAAATGATTGCTTCTATCCCTCACAAACCGGTTTTAGACCCCAGCAGGGCACGGAGTCTGCCCTGATGGTAGTTGTTGAGGAAGCCAGAAAAATTCTAGATGTCGGGGGCTCGGCAGCAATTGTTCTCCTCGACCTGAGCGCGGCATTCGACACGGTCAATCATCAATTGCTGATCTCTAGAATTAGAGAAGTGGGAGTATCTGGAACTGCACTTAAGTGGCTGGAGTCCTTCTTAGACGACCGATCATTTCAAGCCTTTGAGGATAACTCCTTCTCGAAAAGTATGCCGCTGGGTTGTGGGGTCCCTCAGGGTTCGTCCCTGAGCCCCACGCTCTTTAATATTTATATGAGCCCTCTGGTCGAGATCGTTAAACCCTTTGGCATACAGATCGTTACCTATGCGGACGACACCCAATTGATTGTTTCCCTAAACCAATCGGAGAATGGGACAAATAATCTGGCCGGCTATCTGGAAAAAGTGTCTGCATGGATGGATGGCTCGTATCTAAAGCTGAATGGAGCAAAAACTGACCTCCTGATCTTGGGCAAACCTTCCCCCCCTGCGCTCTAGCTCCTTATGGCCCAAGTGTTTGGATAGTATGCCCTCCCCAAAAGAGCAAATCAAAAGCCTTGGCGTCTGGTTGGACCAGAATCTAGACATGAAGGAGCAATCTCGGAAGGTAGCAGGGACCTGTTATGGAATACTGAAGATGATTAGGAAAATCCTCCCCTGCTGCCTTTCAATGCCAGGAGACTGTTGGTTCAAGCTCTGATTCTCTCACGTCTGGATTACGCCAACGCTCTCTATTTGGGCTCTCCGTGCTCTACGATTAAGAAGCTACAGACTGTGCAAAACTGTGCAACCCGACTCCTTCTACAGACCCCCAATAGGGAATCTGCGCGATTATCAATAGCTTCTCACATTGGCTTCCAGTCGCTGAGAGAGTTCAGTTCAAGGCCCTATGCATTGTACACAAGACTCTACCTTCTAAGGGCCCACCAATTCTGCATTCCATCATCTCTCCCTACTGTCCCAGTAGATCCTTGCGCTCTGGGAATAAATGCCTGGCAGCAGTCCCTAGGATACATAGGTCGAGGAGCGGGGGACGATTGTTCTCCTTCATCGCCTCCAAACGCTGGAACCTTCTTCCAAACTACATCCGCCTGGAAGACGACGATCTGTCCTTACGAAGACCGCTTAAAACTTTCCTGTTTCCTGCTGTTTAATGGCCGTTTGTGTAGGTTCTGTTCACAAGCGCTGGGAGGCCTTCTGGTAGCCATGCGCTCTACAAATGTCAATTCATTCATTCATTCATTGGTTACCTGGTGTAAGTGCACCATGCTATGTGCCACAGGGACATCTATTGGTCAGCTGGTGTAAGTGCAACATGCTATGTGCCAATGAGACATCTATTGGTCACCTGGTATAACTGCACCATGCTATGTGCCACAGGGACATCTATTGGTCTCCTGGTGTAAGTCACCATGCTATATGCCACAGGCGCATTTATTGGTCAGCTGGTGTAAGTGCAACATGCTATGTGCCAATGAGACATCTATTGGTCACCTGGTATAACTGCACCATGCTATGTGCTACAGGGACATCTATTGGTCTCCTGGTGTAAGTCACCATGCTATGTGCCACAGGCGCATTTATTGGTCACCTGGTGTAAGTGCACCATGCTATGTGCCAAAGGGACATTGATCATCTGGTGTAATTGCCCTATGCTATGTGCCACAGGGACATCTATTGGTAATACGGTGTACCGGCACCATGCTATGTGCCACAGGGACATCTATTGGTCAACTGGTGTAACTGCACCATGCTATGTGCCACAGGGACATCTACTGGTCACCTGGTGTATGTGCACCATGCTATGTGCCATAGGGACATCTATTAGTCACCTGGTGTATCTGCACCATGCTGATAGCCACACAGACATCTATTGGTCACCTGGTGTAACTGCACCATACGGTGTGGTATAGGGGACATCTTTTGGCCAAATGGTTGTAACTGCACCATGCTATGTGCCACAAGGACCTATATTGGTCACCTGCTTTAAGTGCACCATGCTATGTGCCACGTGGACATCTATTGGTCACCTGGTGTAACTGCACCATACTGTGGGGTATAGGGACATCATTTGGTCACCTGGTGTAAGTAGACCATGCTATGTGCCATAGGGACATCTATTGGTCACCTGGAGCAACTGCACCATGCTATGTGCCATAGGGACATCTATTTGTATCCTGGTGTAAGTGCACCATACTGTTAGCCACGTGGACATCTATTGGTCACCTGGTGTAACTGCACCATGCTATGTGCCAATGGGTCATCTATTGGTAGCCTAGTGTAACGACACCATGCAACTCCATCAAGCTATGTGCCATAGGGACATCTATTGGTCACCTTGTGTAACTGCACCATGCTATGTGCCACACAGACAGCTATTGGTCAACTGGTGTAACTGCACCATGCTATGTGCCACAGGCACATCTATTGGTTTCCTGGTGTAAGTGCAACATGCTATGTGCCAATGAGACCTCTATTGGTCACCTGGTATAACTGCAACATGCTATGTGCCACAGGGACATCTATTGGTCACCTGGTGTAAGTGCACCATGCTATGTGCCACAGGGACATCTATTGATCATCTGGTGTAATTGCCCAATGCTATGTGCCACAGGGACATCTATTGGTAATACGGTGTAACTGCACCATGCTATTTGCCATAGGGACACCAATTGCTCAATAGGTATAACTGCACAATGCCACAGGGACATCTTTTGGTCATCTAGTGTAACTGCACCATGCTATGTACCACAGGGGCATCTGCTGGTCACCTGGTGTATGTGCACCATGCTATGTGCCACAGGGACATCTATTAG
Source organism: Calotriton arnoldi (assembly GCA_963921515.1). NCBI lineage: Eukaryota > Metazoa > Chordata > Amphibia > Caudata > Salamandridae > Calotriton > Calotriton arnoldi. The sequence goes on from CAWUFW010010312.1 coordinate 313,245, forward strand.
TCACCTGGTGTATCTGCACCATGATATGTGCCACAGGGACATCCATTGGTCAATTGGTACAACTGCACCATATTATGTGCTACAGGGTCATCTATTGGTATCTTGGTTGTAACTACACCATGCTATGTGCCCCAGGGACATCTATTGGTCTCCGGGTGTAACTGCACCATGCTTTGTGCCATAGAGACATCTACTGTTATCCTGGTGTAACTGCACCAGTCTATGTGCCACACAGACAGCTGTTGGTCAACTGGTGTAACTGCACCATGCTATATGCCACAGGCACATCTTTAGGTCACCTGGTGTAACTGCACTATGCTCTGTGCCACAGGGACATCTATGGGTCATCTGGTGTAACTGCACCTCGCTATGTGCCAAACGGACATTTATTAGTCAACTGGTGCAACTGCACCATGCTGATAGCCACACAGACAGCTATTGGTCACCTGGTGTGACCGCACCATACTGTGTGGTATAGGGACATCTTGTGGCCAAATGGTTGTGACTGCACCATGCTATGTGCCACAAGGACCTATATTGGTCACCTGTTGTTGGTGCACCATGCTATGTGCCACAGGGACATCTATTGGTCACCTGGTGTATGTGCACTATGCTATGCGCCCCAGGGACATCTATTGGTCACCTTGGGTAACTGCACCATGCTATGTGCCACAGGGACATCTATTTGTATCCTGGTGTAAGTGCACCATACTGTTAGCCACGTGGACATCTATTGGTCACCTGGTGTAACTGCACCATGCTTTGTGCCAATGGGACATCTATTGGTAGCCTAGTGTAACGGCACCATGCACCTCCATCAAGCTATGTGCCATAGGGACATCTGTTGGTCAACTGGTGTAACTGCACCATGCTATGTGCCACAGGCACATCTGTTGGTCTCCTTTTGTAAGTGCAACATGCTATGTGCCAATGAGACATCTATTGATCATCTGGTGTAATTGCCCAATGCTATGTGCCATAGGGACATCTTTTGGTTATCTAGTGTAACTGCACCATGCTATGTACCACAGGGGCATCTGTTGGTCACCTGATGTATGTGCACCATGCTATGTGCTACAGGGACATCTATTAGTCACCTGGTGTATCTGCACCATGCTATGTGCCATAGGGACATCTATTGATCACTTGGTGTAACTGCACCAAGCTTTGAGCCATTGGTACATGTATTGGTCGCCTGATGTAAATGCACCATAATATGTGCCACAGGGACATCTATTGGTCACTTGGTATAACTGCACCATATTATGTGCTACAGGCTCATCTATTGGTCACTTGGTTATAACTACACCATGCTATGTGCCACAAGGACCTCTATTGCTAACCTGATGTAAGTGCACCATGCTATGTGCCACAGGGAGTATTATTGGTCATATGGTGTAAGTGCACCATGCTATGTGCCACAGGGACCTCTATTGGTCACTTGGTGTAACTGTAATATGCTATGTCCACGGGCACATCTATTGGTCACTTGTTGTAAGTGCTCCATGCGATATGCCACAGGGTCATCTAGGTCACCTGGTGTAAGTGCACTATGGTATGTGCCACAGGGACATCTATTGGTCACTTGGTATAACTGCACCACGATATGTGCCACAAGGACATCTATTGGTCACTTGGTGTAACTGCAATATGCTATGTGCCATAGGGACATTTATTGGTCACCTGGTGTAGCTGCACCATGCATTGTGCCATAGAGACATCTACTGTTATCCTGGTGTAACTGCACCATTCCTTGTGCCACACAGACAGCTAATGGTCAACTGGTGTAACTGCACCATGCTATGTTCTACAGGGTCATCTATTGGTCAACTGGTATAAGTGCACCATGCTATGTGCCACAGGCACATCTATTGGTCTTCTGGTGTAAGTGCAACATGCTATGTGCCAATGAGACATCTATTGGTCACCTGGTATAACTGCACCATGCTATGTGCCACATGGAGATCTATTGGTCACCTGGTGTAAGTGCACCATGCTATATGCCACAGGGACATCTATTGATCATCTGGTGTAATTGCCCAATGCTATGTGCCACAGGGACATCTATTGGTAATACTGTGTAACTGCACCACGCTATGTGACATAGGGACACCAATTGCTCAACTGGTATAACTGCACAATGTTATGGGCCACAGGGGCATCTATTGGGCACCTGGTGTATGTGCACCATGCTATGTGTCACATGGACATCTGTTGGTCACTTGGTATAACTGCACCATAATATGTGCCACAGGGACATCTATTGGTCACCTGGTGTATCTGAACCATACTTTGTGCCACAGGAACATCTATTGGTCACTTGGTGTGGCTGCACCATGCTGTGTCATAGGGACATCTAGTGGTCAACTCATGTAACTGCACCATATTATGTGCTACAGGGTCATCTATTGGTCACTTGGTGTAACTGCACATGATATGTGCCACAGGGACATCTATTGGTCACTTGGTGTAAGCACCATGCTATGTGCCACAAACGTTTACTGGTCACCTGGTTTAAGTGCACTGTGCTATGTGCCACAGGGACATCTATTGGTCACCTGGTGTAACAGCACCATGCTATGTGCCACAGAAACGTACTGGTCACCTGGTTTAAGTGCACTGTGCTATGTGCCACAGGGACATCTATTGGTCACCTGGTGTATGTACACCATGCTATGTCCCATGGGGACATCTATTAGTCACCTGGTGTAAGTGCACTATGCTATGCGCCACAGGGACATCTATTGGTCATCTGGTGTAACGTCACCTTGCTATGTGCCATACGGACATCTATTAGTCAACTGGTGCAACTGCACCATGCTGATAGCCACACAGACATCTATTGGTTACCTGGAGTAACTGCACCATGATATGTGCTGTAGGGCCATCTATTTGTCACCTGGTGTAACTGCACCATACTGTGGGGTATAGGGACATCTATTGGTCACATGGTTGTAACTGCACCATGCTATGTGCCATGTGGACATCTATTGGTCACCTGGTGTAACTGCACCATGCTATGTGCCATAGGGACATATATTGGTCAACTGGAGCAACTGCACCTTGCTATGTGCCATAGGCACATCTGTTGGTCTGCTGGTGTAAGTGCACCTTGCTACGTGCCAATGAGACATCTATTGGTCACCTGGTATAACTGCACCATTCTATGTGCCACAGGAACATCATTGGTCACCTGGTATAAGTCACCATGCTATGTGCCACAGGCGCATTTATTGGTCACCTGGTGTAAGTGCACCATGCTATGTGCCACAGGGACATTTATTGGTCACCTGGTGTAACTGCACCTTGTTATGTGCTACAGGGCCATCTATTGGTCACTTGGTGTAAGTGCACTAAGCTATGTGCCACAGGGGCATCTATTTTTCACCTGGTGTAACTGCACCATGCTATGTACCATAGGGACATCTATTGGTCACCTGGTGTAACCGCACCATGCAATGTGCTATATGGACACCTATTGCTCACTTCGTATAAGTGAACCATTCTGATAGCCACAGGGACACCTATTGGTCACCTGGTATAACTGCACCATGCGTTGTGCCATAGGGACATCTATTGGTCACCTGGTGTAACTGCACCATCTTTGTGCCACAGGGATATCTATTTTCCACTTGGTGCAACTGCACCATGAATTTTTTTTTGTTTGTTTAAATTTGTTTATTGGGATTTAGCATTTCATGTTACAAGTTGATATAATACAGTTGTAATATATCGACATGCATCTGCAGGAAGTTGAAAAATGACTGTCGATAATAGAATTTACAGCCTTACTGCATATTAAACACATTAAACATGGCACAGTAAAATATTCTGGGTGCTACCCTCTTGCCTGGTTCTGTTTCTGTGTTAGTACTCTTGCTAGAACCTGGCTGGGCGAGTTTCCCATGATCGTGGATTGATGTTTTATCCCCACACTTACATTTTTGTGCTGTCGCATATGATATTTAATGAATGCGTTCCCTTTTGAAAATCATCGGTTTCAGAACTGCCGATGAAGAAGAACTACCAACTTTGGGGATGAACTGGGGAAGTTGTTGGGGAGCTGCTGGAATGTATATTGGTGAAAACAATTGTGCGGCTGGTTGTATTTTCATTTCACGGTGCGGTGTTGTGTATGTGGGGGGGGGCGCGGCAGACCGCTTCAACGTAGTGTATGGGGTTAACTGGTGTGGCCCTTAAGGATCGCGTGCCTTAGGTGCCTGGGCTCTGCCTTGTACTTACTTCTGTCGGTCCCGTGGGGGATAAGGGTGGAGTCTGAGATTGAGAGGCTATAGGTGATTCCGTTTGCGCTGTTTCGAGCGTGAATTGGTATAATAATTGTGCCCACTCCAGAGATATGGGATGTTTACGTATTCCCTTCACTTCCTTGTTAGATTTGGGGGTCTCTAGTTGGCAGAGGTAGGTACCTTTGTCCAAATAGGGACCCTTGAGTCTAGTCAGGGAAAGTAGGTACACTCCTGAAATAACCCCTGCTCACCCTCTTGGTAGCTTGGCACGAGCAGACAGGCTTAGTTCAGAGGCAGTGTGTAAAGCATTTGTGAACACATACAGTAGTCAAGTGACAACACTACAAATGGACACCACACAGGTTATATATTTATAAAAATAGGTATACTTTATATAAATTTATCACAAGACCATAAACGACAAAAATAATCCACAATACTGTCAAGAATACTTAGTTCTTATCAAAAAGGCTTAATTCAAGGTTCTGTGCGAGTCGGTAGCCTCCTCCGGCTACGGCGATGTCAAGAACAAACAGAGTCTGACAAATCCAGCTGACCGCGTCGAGACGGGCCAACACAGCGTAGACAGACTCGGTCACAGTACCTTTTACTTGAAGCAGCAGGCACGGGCGTGCGAGCCGGATGGCTGTACGTCGCGGTCGCGATGCAAAATGGAAGCATTGCAGGACGCGTTGTCCCTCGATGCGGTGCAGGCAGCGGCTCGTTGACGTCGTCGAGACAGTGCTTCGATACGGTGCTGGCAGGTTGCGGTGCGGCGACGGAGCCGGATTCGGGGGCTGGCGTCGATCAGTCTGGACAGCGGTGCGAGTCGGGCGGTGCGTCGCGGGCGTGCGAGCGGGGCCCAACTCCGGTGCGGTCACAAGACTTGAACTCAGCAGCAGTGACCGTGTCGGTCGGACCAGTTCGTTTCGGCGAAGCGTTGCAGGATGCGTTGTCCCTCGATGCGGTGCAGACAGCGGCTCGTTGACAGAGTCGGTGAGACCAGGGCCGTGCATTGCAGGGCGAGACGGTGCTTCGATGCGGTGCTTACAGGACACCGAGCCGGTCGTCAGAGTCGGTCACAGCTCCCTAACCCTGTAGCCACTGAAACAGCGTTTCCAGCAGCAATTCACAAGGCTGGTGAAGTCCACTGGTCCTGGGACTTCGATCAGGGGGCAAGCTCTCTTCCAAGCCCTTGGAGATCCTTCACAAGTTGATGAAAGTCACAGCAAAGCAAAAGTTCCTTTCTCCTTTCTTTCGCAGTCAGGCAAACCACTGCAGGCCAATCCCCCAAGCAGCACTTCAGGCTTAGGGATAGTCTCTCCTCAGTTTCTTCTTGGTTCCGCTCCTCAGCAAACGTTTCTTCTTGTTCCCAAAAGTGATCTAAAGTTTCTGGGTTTGGGCCCCAGTACTTATACACCTTTTCTCTTTGTTCTCTGAAGGCAGAGAGGCCTTTGCCTAGCTTAAACCAGTTCTGTGCAGCTTTGGAGCACTCTGTGTACATGACTCCTTCTTTCCTTTCAGAATGTGGGGCAGGGTACTCAGATGCCTGGCAGGGGGTGGAGCGAGCATTGTGGCAGGCAGGCACAGCCCTATTCAGACCCAGATGCAACTCCTCCCTCCACTCTGGATGCAGATCTCTCTATTCAGCCCTGGGCTGCCGCACCCTGTCTCCTGTGGCCACCCCCAGCCCCTGTCATGCACAAACCAGACACACAATACACAAGCTGGCAGAGGCAGGCTGGATAGTTAGGCAAGAAAATACCCACTTTCTAAAAGTGGTATTTTCAAACACAGAATGTTAAAACCAACTTCACTAAAAGATGTATTTTATCATTCTGAGTTCAGGCATACTAAACTCGAATTTCTACCTAGTTCCCTGAGTCAGTTTAGGATTATAAGATGTTATAATCAAACTGCCCATTCTGGCCTATGGGGAACAGGTAGCCTTGCAATAGTGAAAAACGAAAATGGCTGTAATTCACTATTAGGACATGCCACACACACCAGGCATGTCCCACCTTATCCTTACAATGCACCCTGCCCGTAGGCCTACCATAGGGGTGTCTGATATGAAGAAAAGGGAAAGTTTGGGGACTGGTAGGTGGATGCACTTACCAAGTCGACATGGCAGTCACAGACTGCACACAGGCTCAGTAATGGCAGGCCTGAGACACTTTACAAGCTACTTCTGTGGGTGGCACAACCAGTGCTGCAAGCCCACCAGCAGCATTTGATTTACAAGCCCTGGGCACACTCAGTGCACTGTACTAGGGTCTGACAGTAATTCAAATAAGCCAAACATGGAGTCACTAATTCACATCACAATTTACAATAGGGAGCACTTGCACTTTGGCTCTGATTAGCAGTGGCAAAGTGCCCATGAGCATCTAGTCCAGCAAAAACATATCGACAACAGTGGAGGCCTTATGAAAAAAATGGAAGGGAGACCCATGCCAAGGATGCCAGGTCTAACATTCCTCATCCCTCAGTACCTCTTCTTCCACTGCACCCCACTTTTTCATGGCGCCTACCCAGGCTGCTTCAGGGGGTCCCTCCGGGGCCCGCCAATTCATGGCTATTCCCCTTTTTGCTAAGAGAATGGCTAGGGATGCGAAGCGGCTCTGTACCTTTTCGGACTTCCGCCTGCGGAAGATTCCGAGGGCACATGCTTCCCATGTGGATATGGTCATAATGTTTGTCGTCACTCGGAGTGTCTGGTGTATTTTGTCCCAGTACTGTTGGATAGTGGGGCAATCCCAAAACATGTGCTTGAAATCCGCCTCAGGGGTCTGGCAACGGGGGCATGCAAAGTGTGTTGGGGTAAAAACGGTGGAGGCGGTGTGGTGTAAGGTATGCTCTGTGGAGAATATTGAATTGGATGTTCTTGAAACGCGCGTTCCTGGAGACCTTTTTTGGATATTCTAGTACCGTCTCCCATTCTTTATCATTAAATACCCGACCTACTTTATTTTCCCATGTCTGTCGCAACGAGTGTAAAGGATTGAGGATTAGTTCCCGGACAGCTTTTTGTAGAGCCAAGTAACTAAGTGTCTACCCGCTCCCATATGCAGAATTGTATGTAGCACCGGATGTGTCGGAGGTTCCCCCTCATTTAGATCCCAGCAGTGACGGCCGCTGTTTAAGAGTTGCCTGTGTAACAGGAATGACCCGGCGGGAGGTCGTAGTTTTCAACTATTTGGGCGTAAGTCCGTAGCTGTCCATCTTCGAACAGGGATTCTATCTCTGTTATTCAGTGCTCGGTCCAAACCTGAAGAGCTCGGGTGGTGAAGTATTTATCCTTTCGGGGGAACCCTACTAGTGGGAGTAGAGGTGAGTATAGGGGCTTCTCTCTGGACATACGATGGATTTTCAGCATGCACGCGCGGGCTATGGACACCTGTAGGGGGTAGATGCGCAGTGGCTTGGTACCTGGCATGAGCATTCTCCGGATTGCCGGGAGAGGTACGCGGCCCTCATCAGTAATTGTTTCTCCTATATGACGCTCTGCCGTCCAGTGGGATAACCACTGGAGTTGAGCCGCCAGGAAGTACGCTTCAAAGGATGGTGCTCCCAGCCCTCACTGATTTGTGGGCAAGTACAGTGTGGTTAAGGCTACCCTATGTCGACCTCCTCCCCATATCAATGCGGTGAGCAGTGTATCCAGCTCCTGAAAGAAAGGGCGCGGCGGTATCACTGGGAGATTGGTGAAGTGGTAGAGTAGTCTGGGGACCATGATCATTTTAGCAAGGGCTACTCATCCAATGTGGGCTAGGGGCAATGTTTTCCAGAAGCCCACTGCCGTTCGTATCCCCGCTAGCGCCTTGCGGTGGTTCCCTTCATACAGGTCCTCGGGAGAGTGGTGCAGCCTCACCCCTAGATATTTCGGCGCCGCAGCACTCCAGGTAATTTTATGAGCTCCAACAGGTATGTCGAAAGGGGCCAAATGGGGGCTCAGCGGATAAATCGTGGATTTGTCCCAATTGACTTTGAGGCCAGAGGCCTCCGCAAAGTCCCACAACGCCATCCAGATTGGGGTGAGGTCACTCGTGATGTCTCAGACATATATCAGGAGGTCGTCTGCATACAATGATATACAGTGTACCGTGTCTGCTATCGGAATACCCCATGTCTCGCTCTCCCGACGTAAACGTATCACCAGGGGCTCTACTGCTAGGGCAAATAGGAGGGGGGACAAGGGGCACCCCTGTCTTGTTCCTCGTTCTATCGGGAATGGGGCAGAAATGTATTTACCTATTCTCACCCGCGAGGTTAGGCCTTTATAGAGATTTCACGTATATACGCCATCAGGGTAGGACCTATGTTTATTCTACGGAGGACAGCAAATAGGTATGGCCACATCAGAGTATCAAAGGCCTTTTCAAGTTCTAGAATCAGACATGCCGCATTGGGGAACTGCGCACTCGCCCTGTCTTGGATATGGAACAACCTGCGTAGATTCTGCGAGGTGTTACGCCCCGGGACAAACCCACATTGGTCTGGGTAGATCAGTAGTGAGAGGATTTGGGTATAACGGTCCGCTAGTATTTTACCCAGTATTTTACAGTCTGCATTTAGTAGTGTTATTGGTCTGTATGAGGCGGGGAGCGTTGGGTCTCTGTGTGGTTTTGGGAATGTGACTAGGATAGATTCCCTAAGTGAGCCTGGGAGCTCGCCTCTTTCCAGCGCGTCTTCGTACATGGCTACAACGCGGGGGATCAGTTGGGCTGAAAAGGTGCTATAATATTCTAGCGGGAAGCCATCCATTCCCGGTGCTTTGTTGCGCGCCAATGCTCTGATTGCTTGGGCGACGTCCGGGGACGTGATCCTCGCTTCTAAGGCTTTTTTGTCTGTGGATGGGATGCGGGGTGTGAGCAATGGGCGGAGGAACTGGGTTATCGCGTGGTGTTCTCCCTGCGCTGGGGCCTGATAGACACCCGAGTAATAGTCGTGAAAGATGTGCACGATATCTATCTGCGAGTGTCGAGGGGTCCCGGTCGTGTCTATTATTTCCGTGATCGGTTTCATATCTGTGTCTTGCTTGGCTGGCCACGCTAGGAGCGTCCTGGCTCTATTGCCTTCTCTATGCACCTTGGTAGCATATGCCCTAAAATTGTATTTGCGTAGATCCCTCATTGCCTCTGCGTGGGACGTCTTGGCTGCTGCCACTTGGTCTGGGGTGGCTTCACCCATATCAGTTTTTTTTGTTAAAGCCGCTAGTGCTACCTCCGCGCATTGCAGTGATCTTTCGAGTGTTCTATGTACCCCTACCATTTGTTGTATGCAATGCCCTCTGGCGGCAACTTTGAATGCGTCCCATTCTATCAGTCTGGACGTCGCCGTGCCGGTGCTTAGTGTGAAATGCTCTCGGATGTGATCCCCGTGTTCGTGGCAAAACACCTGGTCTGTGAGGCAGTCTCGTGGTAGTTTCCAGGTGGGTACGGGGGGTGGGGTGGCTTCCACCTGAGGGTCATTGTCTGCATCATGATCCGATAGTACTCTACCCAAATAGTCTGTGTGTTGAACTCTCTGGAGTATTGTTGTGGAGCAGAGAAATCTATCAAGTCGCACTTGCAGGTTATGTGAGATGGAGTGGAAGGAATATAGTTTAGTGTCTGGATTCCGCTCCCGCCATGCGTCCGCCAATGCCCAGTGCTCTACCCAAGTTCGATATTGGTCCGTCTGCTTGTGCGCAGGTGACTGCGCTGACGGGGGTGGGATCTATCAAGATGGAGGTCCAAGGCGCAGTTGTAATCGCCCCTAAGAGCCATGGGACCGATGTGTATTGGGTTAACACCCCGTAAGATGACTCCAGAATTTATCTTGTTCTACATTAGGAGCGTATATGCTCCCTAACAGTATTGATTGACCCTCTAACAATCCTTCTAGTAGGGTGTATCGTCCTTCTTTATCTACGATACGCGGCTGCTCCCTGAAGGGGATCCCAGGCCAAATCCAGATCAGGGCACCCCTAGCGAATGCGGAGTATGTTGTGGCACATATACCCTAGTAAACAACAAGGGGGACAATGAGGGCTTGATAAAGGTCCACCGTACTTGCCCTGGGTAGAACTAGAAGACAAAAGAGGTACGGTGTTCCTGGGTGGCAAGTTGGCTACCTGGTTAGTACTCAGAGTGGTGGGGAGGTGGGGAATACCTCCTTTCGGAACTAGGACCCTCACACACCCAGCAAGCTAGGTGTCATGCTTCATCATATGGGTCTGCTCCTCGTCGAGCCGGCGCTGCAATGCTCGACGGGCACCCATAAAGGGGCTCTTTATCGGAGATCTTTTGTTCCTTGCCGTATAGGTGCCGTGGGTGTGAGGGGCCTGGTAAGATGTAGATGTGGTGTGTGGGTTAAAACAGGTAAGGGAATCCTCTATAATTATTTTTATTCTGGAGAGGTCACAACCTGATTAAAAAGTAAAAAGAAGAAGGAGGGCGACTATTTTGTTTTAATCTGACAAAAATTACGCTCTACCCCTTAGTGGTCAACATGTTTCTCGCCTATAAAATGTCTCTAATAGATCAGTTGGCGATTCCTCAGGACCTAGTGACTAAATGAAAACTATCTACAGTGTATGGTGTGGTTCTACATACCACTTCTTCTCTCGGTAGGACGTTGCCCCGGAGAAAAGCAGCCAACCTCTTAAGGATTCAAGTGCTGCTTCATCAGTGTCGCTGCTCCGCTCAGAGCAGTCTGCTCACCTACCCACTCCGCTGCATCAGCGGAGCGGGTAGGTGAGCCGGACTGCTCTGAGCGGGAGCAGCGACACTACGTTGAGTGTCCATATACTCCGCTGTGGTCTGATGAAGCAGCACTTGAATCCTTAAGGGGATTGACAAGTCCAAGAGAGGCGCTCCTCCTGCTTCAGTGAGGGACCAAGCTCATTCCGCCGCGGGGAGCCGAGGCAGTGGCGTGTCAGTGCTCTGGGCCAGAAAGCGAGCGATCCCCTGACTGGATCGACCGCGGGCCGCAGCGGTGCACCGGCGCACCGGGAGAGCTGGTGGAGGCAGAAGGCGGCCTCCAGGAGAACTCTCGCCGACCCGGAACGGTACGCCCAGAATGTGAGTTACTGCCGGCTTCCCCGCGATGTGGAAGATGGGCCAGGCCCAGGCTGGGTATTGTAGTGGGTCGATGAGGCCTGCCACGACCAGGAGGCTCTCTGCATTTCCCGACCTCCCGCCGCGCGCCTAGAGTCCCAGCGCCGTGCGGGGGGAGGCCACAGTATTTTGATGTGATGTGGCGTAGGGTGAAGCGATGTCAGACCGAGCCGCACTTTGCACCGGGGGTAGGCAAGGGACCCCCCCAGGCCAAGCCCACTACGCGGCGGCTGTTCCGTGTGAGGCCTGCGAGTGGTTACGGCCTCCTCCCGGGGCCACGCCGTCAGCAAGCTGCACTCTCACCTGCCATGTTAGGAGCTGCGGGGGCACCCGGGGGAGTTAAGTCGCTGCGGTGGCAGTGGACTGGAATCCTCCCGACTGGCCTCCCGAGCCCTCTGTTTCCGTGGAGGGCCGTCCGTGCCGGGTAGGCGTCGCCATGTTGGCCTCATTGCTGGGTAGCTGTCGAAGTCTCTTGTGGCGCGGGGACCGCAACCCGACCCGCGATCTGGACTTCAAAGTGAACACAAGGGAGTGTCGCCGGCTCCGGTGCTGGTTTCAGCGGGTCTTGGGGTGATTATGGCATTGATTACTGCTGATTGCGCGGGCCGCCGAGCAGAGCACTAGGAAAGTACGTCCGCCATCTTCTGCAACTGCACCATGATGTGTGCCAAAGGGACATCTATTGGTCACCTGGTGTAAGTGCACCATGATATGTGCCACAGGGACATATATTGGTCGTTTGGTGTAACTGCACCATGCTGTGTCATAGGGACATCTAGTGGTCACCTGGTTTAACTGCGCCATGGTATGTGCTACAGTGACATCTATTTGTCACCTGTTGTAAGTGCACCATGCTATGTGCCACAGGGACATCTATTGGGCAGTTGGTGTAACTGCAATATGCTATGTGCCACAGGGACATCTGTTGGTCACTTGGTGTAACTACACCATGCTATGTGCCATAGGGACGTTTATTGGTCACCTGGTGTAGGTGCACCATGCTATGTGCCACAGGGACATCTATTGGTCAACTGGTATAAGTGCACCATGCTATGTGCCTCAGGCACATCTATTGGTCACCTTGATGTAAATGCACCATGATATGTGTCACAGGGACATCTATTGGTCACTTGGTTTAACTGCACCATGGTTTGTGTCATAAGGACACCTATTGGTCACCTGATGTAAATGCACCATATTATGTGCTGCAGGGTCATCTATTGGTCACTTGGTGTAACTGCACCATAATATGTGCCACAGGGACATCTATTGGTCAACTGGTATAAGTGCACCATGCTATGTGCCTCGGGCACATCTATTGGTCACCTGGAGTAACTGCACCATACTGTGGGGTATAGGGACATCTTTTGGTCACCTGGTGTAACTACACCATGCTATGTGCAACAAGGACCTATATTAGTCACCTGGTGTAAGTAGACCATGCTATGTGCCATAAGGACATCTATTGGTCACCTTGAGCAACTGCGCCTTGCTATGTGCCATAGGGACATCTATTGGTCAACTGGTAAAAGTGCACTAGGCTATGTGCTACAGCGACATCGATTGTTCACCTGGTGTAAGTGCACCATGCTATGTGCCACAGGGGCATCTATTTTTCATCTGGTGTAACTGCACCATGCTATGTGCCATAGGGACACCTATTGCTCACCTCGTGTAAGTGCACTATGCTATGCGCCACAGGGACATCCGTTGGTCACTGGGTGTAACTACACCATGCTATGTGCCATAGGGACAATTATTGGTCACCTGGTGTAGCTGCACCATGCTAAGTGCCACAGGGACATCTATTGGTCACCTGATGTAACTGCACCATGCTATGTGCCACAGGGACATCTATTGGTCCCCGGGTGTAAGTGCACCATGCTATGTGCCACAGGGACATCTATTAGTCACCTGGTGTAAGTGCACTATGCTATGCGCCACAGGGACATCTGTTGGTCACTTGGTATAACTGCACCATGATATGTGCCACAGGGACATCTATTAGTCACTTTTAAGTGCGCCATGATATGTGCCACAGGGACCTCTATTGGTCACTTGCTGTAAGTTAACCATTCTGTGCCACGGGGACACCTAGTGGTCACCTGGTGTTACTGCACCATGCTTTGTGCCATAGGAACATCAATTGGTCACCTGGAGTAACTGCACCATGCTATGTGCCACAGGGACTATTTTTGGTCATATTGTATTGTATTGTAATTGCATTTGTATAGCGCTTACTACCCCTGACGAGGCGTCGAAGCGCTTTTTTCGGCGAGTAGCATGCTACTCCGGGATCCATAGAGGATTAGTGTTGAATTAGTATTGTGAAACATGCAAGTAAATTTTAAGTGGTGAATAGGTTAGTCAGTTATTTGGATTCGGAAGGATAGCAGAAGGATAGAAGAGGAAAAAAAGGTTTGTATTTATATAGCGCTTGTTACCCCTGATGGGGTGTTGAAGCACGCTACTCCTGAAACCCATAAAGGATTAGTGGTGAATTAGTATGGTGAAATATGAAAGTAATTTGAGTGATGGATATTAGTCAGTTATATGGAGTGAGAAGGATAGCGGAGGGATAGAAGGGGAAGAAAGGTTTGCATTCATATAGCACCTGTTACCCCTGATGGGTGTTGAAGCGCTTTTCTGGCGAGTAGCACGCTACTCCGGAACCCATAAAGGATTAGTGTTGAAAATTAGTATAGTGAAATATGAAAGTATTTGGGTGGTGGAATTAGTCAGTTATTTGGAGTGAGAAGGATAGCGGAGGGATAGAAGGGGAAGAAAGGTTTGCATTCATATAGCACCTTCTACCCCTGATGGGTGTTGAAGCGCTTTTCTGACGAGTAGCAAGCTACTCTGGAACCCATAAAGGATTAGTGTTGAAAATTAGTATAGTGAAATATTAAGTAATTTGAGTGGTGGATATGTTAGTCAGTTATTTGGATAGAGAAGGGTTGGGGAGGGGTAGAAAAGGGAAAAAAGGTTTGCATTTATATAGCGCTTGTAACCCTGATGGGGTGTTGAAACGCTTTATTGGCGAGTAGCACGCTGCTCTGGAACCCATGAGGATTAGTGGTGAGTTAGTATAGTGGAATATGGAATTTGAGAAGTAAACATGTTAGTATGTTATTTTGATTGAAAAGGATTATTGAGGAATAGAAGAGTGAAGGATTTTTTTTTCTTTTTATTTTTTAGGTCATAGCATTAGGAGGAGGCTTTTGGATGAGTAAAAGGGTTTTTGGAGGGGAAGAGTCAGAGGGAAGAGTTTTGAGAGGTTTATTTTGGGGGATTGGTATAGTGAAAGAGGTGTCAGATGATGCAAGGAGGGGTAGAGTAGGAGAGAGTCTAGAAAGGGTTATTTTGGGGATCATAGTAGTGGTATGGGGTTTGGGATAAATGATATAGTAGATGTATAGGGTGAGAGATAGGGTAGTGCATTGGAAAGAGTAGTAGAAAGTAGTTTGAGATGAGTCAGAAAGTTGGGCTAGAAGATATATTGAGAGAAGTATAGGCTGAGAAATAGGGTAGTGCATTGGAAATGGCAAATTAGAAGAAAGTGATAAATATATAGATCCATAAGTACATTGAAAGTATATAGATGCATAAAGGAGGTAAGTATATGTAGATTAAAGATATTGATAGAGGTAAAGGATGAGAAATAGGGTAGTGCATTGGATATGCTTTTTCAGGAGAAAAGTAACAGACACACAGATCCAAGTACATGGAGGTACACAGACGCTCAATGGAAGCAAGTACATGTAGACCAAAGATGATTTTTTTTTTTATCAACCTAATTATTGTACATGTTTATACAAAGCAATACACAAAGGTAGGTACATATCTATAGTGAAAATAAATGCTTATACACAGCTGGATATGCTGTAAATTTCTGTTTGCGTATGGTGCTTATGTGGGGAAGAGCCAATTCTTGAGTAGTTTTCTGAAGATAAGGTGGTTGTCGGTGGATCTTATGTTGGGGGTAAAGAGTTCCATAGTTTGGCTGCTTGAAAAGAGAAGGATGTGCCACCCATGGTTTTTTTCTTGTATCTTCGGATTTTGAGGCGAGATGCCCCTTTAGAGCGGAGGTTCCTTTGTTGAATGTGTTTGATGATTTTATTCCTGATGAAGAGCAGTCGCATTCCATGTATTGCTTTGTGGGTGATACAAAGTAGCTTGAACGTGGATCTTCTGGTAACCAATGCAGGGCTTTCAAGGCAAGTGAGATGTGGTCTCACGGTTTGATATGCAAGAGTAATCTGGCAGCCGAGTTCTGAATCCGTTGTAGTCTTTTCATGGTTGTTAAAGGTGATCCGTGGTAGAGGCTATTGGCGTAATCGAGTTTGGACAGAACAAGGTAGATGGTAGCTTGGGCTTTGTGTGGAAATCCCAAATGAGGAAAAATTTGTCGCAGTGTTTTTATAGTGACAAAGCTTGATCTTGCTAGTTTGTCCACTTGGGCATTCATCGACAGCTTGGAGTCCATGGTCATTCCGAGGTTTCTTACTTCCTTCGATACTTTAGGCGGTGATCCCAATTCATCAGGCCAGGAGGCAAGCGGGTCATAATGTTTCCAATCGCCACACGTGAGTATTTCCGTTTTGGAAGCATTCAATTTGAGATGGCTCCAAGTCATCCACTGATCCACGGCTCTGAGACAACTGAAAATTGGAGATTTTCCAATGTCTTTCGGGCATTCCAGTTGAAGGAGTATTTGCGTGTCATCTGCATAGTTATAGCACGTGAGGTGAAATTGATTGATCAGTTCCGGTAATGACTTCATGTAGATGTTGAAAAGCATGGGCTGAGATGATAGAGCCTTGAGGGACCCCTGCTTTTGTGGAGTATGGTTTGGACGAGAAAGGTGGGGTATGGATGACATTAGTTCTGTTTTGAAGGTAGGACGCAATCCAGTGTAGAGCAGTTCCCTCTATGCCGGCTTCATTGAGTCTTTGTTTCAGAGTGTCATGGTCAACCGTGTCAAAGGCAGCCGAGAGGTCCAAGACGAGTAGCGCAGCAACCCCGTTGCGGTCTACTGTATTCTTCAGGTCATCCCAGATGGCAAGGAGGGCAGATTCAGTGCCTCTTCCCGGACGGAATCCTGTTTGGAAGTCTGAAAGTATGTCATTCTCTTCAATGAATTGTGACATCTGGGCGAACGCTGCTCTTTCTATCAGTTTGCCCAGGAAAGGTCCATTTGTAATGGGTCTGTAGTTGTCAGGGTTCAGCGTGTCCAAGTTTGTTTTCTTCAGTAAAGGGCGTATGTGTGACTTTTTGAGTTCTTCTGGAAATATTCCGGCAGTGAAGGAATCGTTGATGATTCTTCTTACTGGAGTGGCAGCAGAGGTTGTTAACAGAATTGTCTTGAAAGCTTGTGGTGGACCGGGGTCAGAAGGGCTGCCGGCAGGCCTGCTTGCTTTGACCAGGTCCATAAATTCATCGTGTGAGATGTGTTGGAAGGAACAGAGAGGCTGGATTAGAGTATTCTTGGATTGATGTTTTGTACAAGGGTTAGTGCTGGTGCTTTGTTTCTGTTTTAAGTACAAGTCCAATGTATCTGCTTTGTCCGTGTAATGATTTGCCTGTTTGTCTGTGAAATCTTGAGAACAGGATGAGTTCCTTCTAGGCAATTTGGTTTGCGAAATTCATTGAGTATTTTATAGAATTCTCCATTTGCACATTTAGCATTTTGAATTTTGAATTCTTAGCTTTTTTGATAGCTGACTTGTATAATCTGTTAATTTTCTGGTGAAGTTTGTCTTGGTTGGCGCTTGTTTTGAGCCAGGTACGTTGCAGCTTTCTAATTTGTTGTTTTATGTCTTTTATTTCTATGTTTCTCCAAGGCGCTTTTTTTCTTTTGTTCTGTTGTGTGGTTTTCGACACAGGCGTTCGACACAGTCTCCCACCGCACCCTAATACGCAGACTCTACGACGCAGGAATCCAGGACAAGGCCCTCGACTGGATCCGCTCCTTCCTCTCCGGCAGGACGCAGCGGGTCAGACTCCCCCTTTCCTCTCGGACGCCACACCTACCACCTGCGGAGTCCCCCAGGGCTCCTCCCTCAGCCCGACG
This sequence comes from Calotriton arnoldi, assembly GCA_963921515.1. Taxonomy (NCBI): domain Eukaryota; kingdom Metazoa; phylum Chordata; class Amphibia; order Caudata; family Salamandridae; genus Calotriton; species Calotriton arnoldi. The sequence goes on from CAWUFW010010312.1 coordinate 330,668, forward strand.
CTCTTCAACGTCTACATGGCTCCACTCGCCCCCATCGTCAGAACCTACAGACTCAACATCGTGTCATACGCAGACGACACCCAGCTCATCCTCTCCCTATCCAACGAGCCCAACACCGCCAGACGCAACTTTCGAGAAGGCATGGAAGCCGTCGCCAAATGGATGAAAAACAGCTGCCTACAACTAAACACCAACAAAACAGAAGTACTCATCATGGGCCCAAACCCCGATGCCTGGAGCGACACCTGGTGGCCCCCGCCCTCGGAAACCCGCCAACCCCCACGGACCACGCACGCAACCTGGGAATCATCCTGGACTCCGAGCTCAAAATGGACCGCCAGATGAACTCTGTCTCGTCTTCCTGCTTCCACACCCTCCGCCTCCTTCGTAAGACCTTCAAATGGATCCCCTCGAACACCGAAAGACCGTCACTCACGCCCTGGTCACCAGCAGACTCGACTACGGCAACGCACTCTACGCCGGAATAAACAAAAATCTCACCCGCAAGCTACAGAACATCCAGAACGCCGCCGCAAGACTGGTCCTCAACCTGCCAAAACACTGCCACATCTCCCAGCACCTGCGCACACTCCACTGGCTCCCTGTCGAGACGAGAATCACCTTCAAGATGCTCACCCACGCACACAAGGCCCTTCACGGCACCGGACCAGCATACCTGAACAGCCGACTCAAATTCCATGCACCCCAAAGGACCCTACGATCAGCCCAGCTCTCCTACGCCGTGGTCCCCCGCATCAGAAAGACCAGATCGGGAGGCCGCTCCTTCTCCTTCCTCGCGGCCAAAGCATGGAACGCCCTTCCGCTCCACCTCAGACAGACAACATCGCTCCCCATCTTCGCAAGAAACCTCAAAACCTGGCTCTTCGACAGACCCCCTCCTTGATGGATGGAACCTGCACCCCCCCCCCCTAGCGCCTTGAGACCCTTACGGGTGAGTAGTCGCGCTTTAACAAACCCCTGATTGATTGATTGATTGATTTTGAGTGGTATCAGGATATCAAAAGCTTCCTGTAGCCACTCATATAGATTTTGAACAGAATTTGTTTCCAGATTTGTACTGGATGTTAGTTGTGTTTCTAAGTGTTCCAAATTGAGTTTGTTCCACGGCCGATAGGTGGATGGATGTAAGGTAGTTTTAGGTGAGTTGCTTAGTGTTTTATGTTGGAAAGCAAGCAACTGGTGGTCTGTCCATGTGACTGGAGTTTTAGTTTGAAAGGTAACTAGTTCAGTATTGGCAAAAATGACATCTAGGATATGTCCAGCGATGTGTGTGGGTTTGTGGACAATCTGATGCAGGTTCAGTGCATCTAGGCCAGTGATTGTTTTTGGATGGGCCATATTGGGTTTGTCAAACCAAATGTTGAGGTCACCCAGAACGCATAGGTTGGAGTGTATTGTTATCAGGTTTGAAACTGTGTCTAGAAGTGCGTCTGGGAATGTCGCCTTGTTAGGTGGAGGTCTGTAAAGGAGCAGGAAGTTAAAGGAGGAAGACGGCGTAGGATTGTATCTTGTTAGAAGAGCCTCACAATTCTTTATGGAGATGTCGTCAACTTTAGTGATATGTAATGTTTCCCTGAACACAACAGCTAGACCACCTCCTTTTTTGCCTATACGATTTTGGGTGATCGTTTGATAGCCTAGAGGAACGGCTTCATGCAGGACTGGAGCCATAACATCTCCCAACCATGATTCAGTTATGAATAGTATGTCTGGTTTTGCATCTGTGAGAAGGTCGTAGATGTGATTGTTTTTAGAGAGGGATCGAGTGTTTATTAGTAGACAGTTTAGAGAATGTGCTTTGGTGACAGTGAGACTTTGTTTTGTAGATGAGTGATCAGTATTGTGTGGGTTTGTAGCAGGTGTGTTTTTTAGTGCTGGCATTAGCTGTATTAGGATAGCTATCGTGTAGCTATTCTGTGTCATGTTCCTCATCCAGCATGCTAAGAAGGCATTTTGATGGATCTGTGTGTGTATGTGGTGGCGATGGTGTTTGAGAGTGAGTTGGTGTGCTGTGTTGTTTTTGTGGTGTAACATTGTTGTGCAGTAGACCTGGGGAAGCTGAAGTTGTGAGGTGTGGCACGTTGCTTATATTGTTTGCGTGTGCTTAGGGCAGAAGGTGTACGAGTCAAGGGTGGTGGTGCAGCATGTGGGTCATGTAGTAAGGTTCTAAATTGTCCAATGGATGAGAGGCGGTTAGAAGAGAGTTGCTGTGTTGCTGTGTTGCTGTATCTGTGTTAGGTGTGGTGGAAGAGAGAAAGCTTGGCATTGGAGTTTGTTCCTTTGTGTGGTTTGAAATGTGTGTGTATATTTTGTGATGGTAAGTATTATGAGGTGTTGCACTTTGAGGATCTTGTGGGACATCATTTAGTCACCTGGTGTAAGTAGACCATGCTATGTGCCGTAGGGACATCTATTGGTCACCTGGAGCAACTGCACCTTGCTATGTGCCAATGAGACATCTATTGGTCACCTGGTATAACTGCACCATGCTATGTGCCACAGGGACCTCTATGGGTCATCTGGTATAACTGCACCTTGCTACGTGCCATACAGACATCTATTGGTCACCTGGAGTAACTGCACCATACTGTGTGGTATAGGGACATCTATTGGTCACATGGTTGTAACTGCACTATGCTATGTGCCACAAGGACCTATATTGGTCACCTGGTGTAAGTGCACCATGCTATGTGCCATGTGGACATATCTTGGTCACCTGGTGTAACTTCACCATACTATGGGGTATAGGGACATCATTTGGTCACCTGGTGTAAGTAGACCATGCTAGTGCCGTAGGGTCATCTATTGGTCACCTGGAGCAACTGCACCTTGTTATGTGCCAATGAGACATCTATTGGTCACCTGGTATAACTGCACTGTGCTATGTGCCACAGGGCCATCTATTGGTCACCTGGTGTAACGGCACCATGCTATGTGCCACAGGGACTATTATTGGTTATATGGTGTAACTGCACCATGCTATGTGCCACAGGGACATCTATTGCTCACCTCGTGTAAGTGAACCATTCTGATAGCCACAAGAACACCTATTGGTCACCTGGTGTAACTGCACCATGCTATGTGCCACAGGGAAATCTATTGGTCACTTTGGGTGACTGCACCATGCTATGTGCCACAGGGACATCTATTGGTATCCCGGTGTAACTGCACTATGCTTTGTGCCATAGAGACCTCTATTGTTATCCTGGTGTAACTGCACCATGCTATGTACCACACAGACAGCTGTTGGTCAACTGGTGTATCTGCACAATGCTATGTGCTTAGGGACATCTATTGGTCAACTGGTATAAGTGCATCTTGCTATGTGCCATAGGGACATCTATTAGTCACCTGGTGGATCTGCACCATGGTATGGGTCACAGGGAAATCTGTTGGTCACTTGGTGTAACTGCACCATAATATGTGCCACAGGGACATCTATTTGTCACCTGGTGTAAGTGCACTATGCTATGTGCCACACAGACATCTATGTGTCACCTGGAGTAACTGCACCATGATATGTGCTGTACGGCCATCTATTCGTCACCTGGTGTAACTGCACCATACTGTGTGGTATAGGGACATCTATTGGTCACATGGTTGTAACTACACCATGCTATGTGCCAAAAGTACCTATATTGGTCACCTGGTGTAAATGCACCATGCAATGTGCCATGTGGACATCTATTGGTCACCTGGTGTAACTGCACCATACTGTGGGGTATAGGGACATCACTTGGTCGCCTGGTGTAAGTAGACCATGCTATGTGCCATAGGGACATCTATTGGTCACCTGGTATAACTGCACCATGCTATGTGCCACAGGAACATCTATTGCTCACCTGATGTAAGACACCATGCTATGTGCCACAGGCGCATTTATTGGTCAACTGGTGTAACTGCACCTTGATATGTGACATAGTGACATCTATTGGACACCTGGTGTAAAAGCACCATGCAATGTGCCATAGGGACACCTATTGCTCACCTCGTATAAGTGAACCATTCTGATAGCCACATGGACACCTATTGGTCACTTGGTGTAACTGCACCATGATGTGTGCCAAAGCGACATCTATTGGTCACCTGGTGTAAGTGCACCAAGATGTGTCACAGGGACATCTATTGGTCACTTGGTGTAACCAACATGCTTTCTGCAATAGGAACATCTATTGGTCACTTGGTGTAACTGCACCAAGCTTTGAACCATTGGTACATTTATTGGTCACCTGATGTAAATGCACGATGCTATGTGCCACAGGGACACCTATTGGTCACCTGGTGTAACTGCACCATGCTCTGTGCCATAGGGACATCTATTGGTCACCTGATGTAACTGCAACATGCTTTCTGCAATAGGAACATCCATTGGTCACTTGGTGTAACTGCACCATCTTTGTGCCATAGAGACATCTATTGTTATCCTGTTGTAACTTCACAATGCTATGTGCCACAGGGACATCTATTGGTCAACTGGTGTTTGTGCACCATGCTATGTGCCATATGGACATCTATTAGTCACCTGGTGTAAATGCACCATGCTATGTGCCAATGGGACATCTATTGGTAGCCTAGTGTAACAGCACCATGCAGCTCCATCAAGCTATGTGCCATAGGGACATCTGTTGGTCACCTTGTGTAACTGCACCATGCTATGTGCCACACACAGCTACTGGTGTAACTGCACCATGCTATGTGCCACAGGGAGATCTATTGGTCAACTGGTATAACTGCACCATGCTATGTGCCACAGGGACATCTATTAGTCACCTGGTGTAAGTGCACCATGCTATGTGCCACAGGGACATCTATTGGTCACCTGGTGTAAGTGCACCATGCTATGTGCCACATGGACATCTATTGATCATCTGGTGTAAGTGCCCAATGCTATGTGCCACAGGGACATCTATTGGTAATACGGTGTAACTGCACCACGCTATGTGCCACAGGGACACCAATTGCTCAACTGATATAACTGCATAATGCTATGGGCCACAGGGACATCATTTGGTCATCTAGTGTATCTGCATCATGCTATGTGTCGCATGGACATCTGTTGGACACTTGGTGTATGTGCACCATAATATGTGCCACAGGGACATCTATTGGTCACCTGGTGTATGTGCACCATGCTATGTGCCATATGGACATCTATTAGTCACCTCGTGTATCTGCACCATGCTTTGTGCCACAGGGACTTCTATTGGTTAACTGGTGTAACTGCACCATGTTATGTGCCACAGTGACATCTATTCGTCATCTGGTGTTAGTGCACTATGGTATGTGCCACAGGGACATCTATTCGTCACTTGGTATAACTGCACCACGATATGTGCCACAGGGACATCTATTGGTCAACTGGTGTATCTGCACCATGCTATGTGCAACAGGCACATCAATTGGTCACCTTGGGTAACTGCACCATACTGTTAGCCACAGGCACATCTATTGGTCACCTGGTGTAACTGCATCATGCTTTGTGCCATAGAGACATCTATTGTTATCCTGGTGTAATTGCACCATGCTATGTGCCACACAGACAGCTGTTGTCCAACCGTTGTAACTGCACGATGCTATGTACCACAGGCACATCTATTGGTCACCTGGTGTATGTGCACCATGCTATGTGCCACAGGGACATCTATTGGTTACCTTGGCTTACAGCACTATGCTATGTGACACAGGGACATCTATTGGCATCCTGGTTTAAGTGCACCATGCTATGTGCCACAGGGACATCTATTGATCATCTGGTGTAATTGCCCAAAGCTATGTGCCACAGGAACATCTTTTGGTCATCTAGTGTAACTGCACCATGCTATTGCTAATACTGTGTAACTGCACCACACTATGTGCCATAGGGACACCAATTGCTCAACTGGTATAACTGCACAATGCTATGGGCCACAGGAACATCTTTTGGTCATATAGTGTAACTGCACCATGCTAAGTACCACAGGGGCATCTATTGGTCACCTGGCTTATGTGCACCATGCTATGTGTCACATGGACATCTGTTGGTCACTTGGTGTAACCACCATAATATGTGCCACAGGGACATCTATTGGTCATCAGGTGTATGTGCACCATGCAATGTGCCACAGGGACATCTATTGGTCAGTTGGTGTAACTGCAATATGCTATGTGCCACAGGGACATCTATTGGCATCCTGGTGTAAGTGTGCCATGATATGTGCCACAGGGACATCTATTGGTCACTTGGTGTAAGTGAACCATTCTGTGCCACAGGGACACCCATTGGTCACCTGGTGCTACTGCATCATGCTTTGTGCCATAGGAACATCAATTGGTCACCTGGTGTAACTGCACCATGCTATGTGCCACAGGGACTATTATTGGTCATGTGGTGTAACTGCACCATGTTATGTGCTACAGGTTCATCTATTGGTCACCTGATTGTAACTGCACCATGCTATGTGCCACAAGGACATCTATTGGTCTCCTGGTGTAACTGCAACATGCTATGTGACACAGGGACATGTATTGGTCACCTTGGGTTACAGCACAATGCTATGTGCCACAGGGACATCTATTGGCATCCTGGTAAGTGCACCATGCTATGTGCCACAGGGACATCTATTGATCATCTGGTGCAATTGCCCAAAGCTATGTGCCACAGGGACATCTATTGGTAATTCTGTGTAACTGCACCACGCTATGTGCCATAGGGACACCAATTGCTCAACTGGTATAACTGCACAATGCTATGGGCCACGGGGATATCTTTTGGTCATCTCGTGTAACTGCACCATGCTATGTACCACAGGGGCATCTATTGGTCACCTGGTGTATGTGCACCATGCTATGTGTCACATGGACATCTGTTATTCACTTGGTGTAACTGCACCATATTATGTGCCACAGGGACATCTATTGGTCACCTGGTGTATGTGCACCATGCTATGTGCCATAGGGACATCTATTAGTCACCTGGTGTAGCTGCACCATGCTTTGTGCCATAGGTACATCTATTGGTCACCTGGTGTAACTGCGACATGCTTTCTGCAATAGGAACATCTGTTGGTCACTTGGTGTAACTGCACCATAATATGTGCCGCAGGGTCATCTATTGGTCACCTGGTGTAACTGCATCATACTGTGTGGTATAGGGACATTTATTGGTCACATGGTTGTATCTGCACCATGCTATGTGCCACAAGGACCTATATTGGTCACCTGGTGTAAGTGCACCATGCTATGTGCCATAGGGACATCTATTGGTCAACTGGTATAACTGCACCATGCCATGTGCCACAGGGACATCTATTGGTCACCTGGTGTAAGTCACCATGCTATGTGGCACAGGCGCATTTATTGGTCACCTGGTGTAAGTGCACCGTGCTGTGTGCCACAGGGACATTTATTGGTCACCTGGTGTAACTGCACCATGTTATGTGCTACAGGGCCATCTATTTGTCACTTGGTGTAAGCGCACTAGGCTATGTGCTACAGTGACATCTATTTTTCATCTGGTGTAACTGCACCATGCAATGTGCCATAGGGGCCCCTATTGCTCTCCTCGTGTTAGTGAACCATTCTGATAGCTCCAAGGACACCTAGTGTAACTGCAATATGCTACGTGCCACAGGGACATCTGTTGGTCACTTGGTGTAACTACTCCATGCTATGTTCCACAGGGACATCTATTGGTCACCTGGTGTAACTGCACCATGCTATGTGCCACAGGGACATCTATTGGTCCCCGGGTGTAAGTGCACCATGCTATCTGCAATAGGATCATCCATTGGTCACTTGGTGTAACTGCACCATCTTTGTGCCACAGGGACATCTATGTGCCACTTGGTGAAACTGCACCATGCTTTGTGCCATAGAGACATCTATTGTTAACCTGTTGTAACTTCACGATGCTATGTGCCACAGGGACATCTGTTGGTCACCTTGTGTAACTGCACCATGCTATGTGCCACACAGACAGCTATTGGTCAACTGGTGTAACTGCACCATGCTATGTGCCACAGGCACATCTATTGGTCTCCTGGTGTAAGTGCAACATGCTATGTGCCATAGGGACATCTATTAGTCACCTGGTGTAACTGCACCGTGCTATGTGCCACAGGCACATCTATTGGTCTCCTGGTGTAAGTGCAACATGCTATGTGCCATAGGGACATCTGTTGGTCACTTGGTGTAACTGCACCATAATATGTGCCACAGGGACATCTATTGGTCACCTGGTATATGTGCAAAAGGGACATCTATTGGTCACCTGGTGTAAGTGCACCAAGATAAGTGCCACAGGGACATCTATTGGTCACTTATTTATTTATTTATAAAGTTTATAAAGCGCGAACTTGATCCCGAAGGATATCAGAGCGCTTTACAATTTGGGGGAAAGGAAGGTAACAAATCAAAACATGAGTCTAATATGGTGAATCTAATAGGCATTGAATCAAATAGTGCACATATAACAGATCCTTTATAAACCTGAGTGAAAGGGGAATGGGCTATACGATGGAGCAAAGTGACATAAAGGGAGTAAGTACAATAATCATATACAGGAATAAAAACCAATACCAAAACAATAAACAAAACATGAGTCAAATGGGGAGTCTAATGGCATTGAATCAGATGGTGAACAACTACCAGATCATTTATACACCTGGGTGAACGCAGCGTGGGCTAGACTATGGGGCATAATGACTTAAGGGGAGTAAATGCCATAGTCCTATACAGGAATAATAACCAAAACAAAATAATAAACATATACAGGGATAATAACAAATGCTGTGGTATGTCCGATGTGCTAGAGCTAACAAATGTCCCTCATGTTAAGGTAAGAGCTTATTCATGAGGAATCTTTTTGCTTCCAGTTTGAAGGAATCCTTTGAAGAGATCCTCCGAATTTCAGGTGGAAGAGAGTTCCAAATTTTTGGAGCAGAGCCAGAGAAGGCTCGTTGGCATGTTCTCTTTTGTGGAAGATCTGTGGATTTAAGAGGAGGGAATTTGCACTCCTTGACAGTCTACCCCCTCCGGATAGTTCTAGTTTCTGTGCAAGGTAGATGGGGGTTTTGAAGTGGAGTGCTTTGTGTGATAGGCAGGCAATCTTCAGTTGAATTCTAGCTTCATAAGGTAGCCAGTTTAGAGATTTTAAAACCGGGGAGATGTGTGCCTTTCGCTTAGTGCCCGTAATCAATCTGGCCGCCGCTTTCAGTGACGCCTTTATGGGGGCCAAAGTGTATTTGGGGAGGCCACATAGCGTAGCACTGCCATAGTCAAGTCTCGGCAAGACAAGCGCTTGGACCACTTGCTTGAAATCTGCGTGCGGTAGGAAAGGTTTGAGATTCCTGAGTGTTCTCAGAAGGTGGTTAGCTCCCTTGCACACGTTGCTAATGTGAGTCTTCATATTCAGATGCTTGTCCAGGGTAATTCCTAGAGATTTAGCTGAGTCGATAGTGCGGGGGGAGCAGTTGAAGGCGGTGAGTTGGTTCATCTATAGGTCGATTATAGGAGTATGTTTCGGGGGAGAGATGAGGAGGAATTCTGTTTTGGCGGTGTTTAGCAGTAGGTGGTTCTCAGTTAACCAGTTTTGGGTCGTCAGCAGGGTGGAGTTGAGTGAAGTGATATCATCCGGGGAGGAGATTTTCAGATAGAGTTGTGTGTCGTCTGCATACATATGGAAGCGAATGTCCAATGATTTTAGAACATTAGCTAATGGTTCCAGGAACAAATTGAAGAGAATGGGAGATAGGGAGGACCCTTGGGGAACCCCCATGCTGACTGGGGATGGCTGGGAGAGAGAGTGGTTCGCTTTAACTCTTTGGGTCCTGTGCTGCAGGAAGGACGAGAACCAATGCAGCACCTGACCCGAAAGGCCCATCCTATGCTCCAGAATGAATAGGAGGTTGTCATGATTGACAGTGTCAAATGCGGAGGAAAGGTCCAGTAGGATAAGGAGGCAGGATTAATTTCGATCGAGCATTATTAAGATGTCATCCATCACGTGGGTAAGAGCCGATTGAGTGCTGTGCCCACTACGAAAGCCAGATTGGTGTTGGTCCAGGAGATGGAAATTTTCGATGTGCGCACATAGTTGTGACTGGACGCATTTTTCAAGGAGTTTGGCTAGATTGGGGATGCTGGAGATAGGTCGGAAGTTGTTAAGATCTGTACTGTCAGCTGTATAGGTGTTACCTGAGCCTCTTTTAGGCATTCTGGGATCGTGCCTTGTGCCAGAGATGCATTGACGATCTTTGTCCAGAATGGGGAGATTTCATCCTTAATTACTTTGAAGATGGTAGGTGGTAACGGGTCACTGAAATGATTAGATGGGTTGATACTCCGAAGAACCATTTTGATATCATTTTCAGTGAAGGGGGTAAAGGTGTCCCAGGAAGCGTTGTTCTTGATACCCCAGCTACATGGTGCTATCTTGTCTAGTATGGCCAGTGGGGGTGCAGGTTCATTAGGTAGCAGTAGAGCCCTCCTGGTTTCCAGATCCATGTTAATAAGTCTAGTTTTCTCAGTAAAGAAGGCAGCCAGATCATCACATGAGGGAGGTCTGACTTCCGAGGCCGATCGGTTAGGGGCTACCACTGATTGTTGTTTAACCAGTTCAAACAGTTTCTTGGGTCGATTAGCCGCTTGGTTAAGTTGGGATCTGAAATACTCCGCCTTCGCTATCTTGATTTGTTTGTTATACGAACTTCTGGCTGCTCTAAGGTTTTTTAGATGGTCCGCAGATGGCGTGGTTCTCCAGGAACGTTCTAAGGCCCTTAGCTTGTGACGTTCCGAGTTTAAGTTGCCATTGAACCAAGGTTTAGATATTTTTGCAGGTGCATTTTTTGTTGGAGTGGGGCCATAGAATCCATGATGTTGGAAATAGAAGAGTTGTAGAAGTCTGTGAGAGCATGGACTTCAAGTATGTCCATTTGGGGAGATAGGGCCCGATTACAGCAGATTGCTAGGTCAGCTGTGTTGAAATCTCTGAGGTCCCTTTTCCAAATCTTTGGTTTGGTTTTTGAGCCTTACTCTGATAAACCTCCAAGTTAATATGGAAGGAAATGATGTGATGGTCCGACCAATCACATGGTATGATGGAATCCAATGAGATGGTATGACCTTTGGAGATGATGAGGTCTAACGTTTCTCCTTTAATGTGAGTAGGCTGGTCACAATGTTGAATCAATTCGTGGTCATTCAAGAAGGAACTGAGGCATGAGACTGCTTGGTCATTAGTGTTAGACCAGTGAAGGTTAAAGTCCCCAAGGTAGATGTGGGACTGAACTGAGTCCACATTGCCGGAGATGATTTCCATTAATTGTTCAATGAAGGGGAGATTGTCGCCTGGGGGGTGATAGAATGTGTGTAGTTTGCTAACCAGATGATTGTTACTGGAGATGTTGAGACAAAGGTATTCGCAAGTTACTGGAGAAGAGGACACTGAAAGGGAGACCGCCAGCGTGCTCCGATGTATACAAGCCAGGCCACCACCCAGCTTCTTAACTCTGTCAAGACGAATTATGTCGTGGGTGGGGGGCACCAAGAGGTCAAGAATTGGAGTGGACGAAGGGTTGAGCCAAGTTTCTGTGAGGATAATGATATCTATCTCATTCTGTTGTATGAGGTCGAAGATCTCAGACGCGTGTTTGCTAGCAGACCTACAATTGAGTAGTATGCATTTGAGTGGAGCCGGAGTATGGGGGTGAGGAGTCTGAGTGATGTTCACTCTCTTGAGGATATCGTTGTTTATGGCTCTGAGGTTGTGGTGGGGTACTCTGTTCGGGTTAGAATGAATGGTTTGAATTATTCCCTTTGGACTCGTGATAAAGTCCGTGTTGGATGAATAAGACTTGAGAAGGCAGTCAATTTCAATGGGCGTGAGACAGGACGCTCTTCTTGGGCGAGAGGCTGCATTAGGTAGGGGAACAGAATTGGAGATGGAAGGTGATAAGGGATGGTCACGGGGAGCTGTGAAAGTGGCGCTGGCGGGGGCTCTGGGCCGGTTCGGACTAGACAGGAGGGGGCTTAACAAGGGGAGATATTCAAGTGAGAGGGCTTTCAAGCCGTGGAGTTCGAGGTCAAGAAGGTGCAGCTGGCGGGAGATATCGTCCAAGCGTGCCAACATGTCTGTGTGTTGGGCGAGGGAAGGAAATTGAGTGTGTGGATCTGGAGAGGGGGGAGGATGACTAAGTGTGTTAGAGGGGTCCGGGGCGGTAATGGGGGATGCCCTGGGAGAAGGTAGGTCCCTGAATATGAGCGGTGTTCCAGGATGCATAGACCCGGAGGTTAATTGAGTGTGGAGAACTGCTGAGGGGGTAGGGTGCCGATGTGCGTTAGAGGGGTCAGAGACGATAATGGGAGATTCCAGAGGAGAGGGTTGGTCACTGAGTGTTAGAGGTGTTCCAGGGAGTATTGATAAGGGGGTTGGAAGTGGTGATAGGGTTAATGGTCGCGAGATATGTAATCCGAACAGTTCAGCATCCAGCAGGGGCAAGGGAAGGGTGGTGAGAGAGGAGGGATGTAAGTCTGAGGGGGGAATGGGAGCAGTGATTTGGAGTGAACTTGAGGTGGTTAGTGTTGTATCTAGTCGCCCTGAGGTTGAGTTGTTTGCTACTGAGCTTTTGATCTTCAAAAAGAGTTTGTCGAACTGCTCTAGGTTTCGATTAGAAGCTTGAATGAGAACGATCCCATTGTTATAGATGGTAATGGTGAGATCTATTTTGTGGATAGGAAAGGAAGTAATAGAAAGACTAAATCCACGGGGTGTTTTCCTTATCTGTTTGCACTGGAAAAATGATATGAGAGTTTTCCTCCATTGGGCTCTCTTGTTCGTGAAGAAGATTAAGTCGGACATGGTGTTGCCATTGTACATACTGAAATATGTGTCTGATATAAGTGTTTCCGTTTTTTTTTTTATTAAGTTGTGTTTGAGTTTTTTTGATGCGTTCTTAGTGAGGTTAGGTGGATAAGTGATCTTAAAGGCACTGAGGCCCACTTTAGAGAGCGATCCTTCACTCAGGATGCTGGTGTTGGCCGCCATGGTGAGCGTAAACCGAGGAAAACAGCGATGGCAAGGGAAGAAACCTGTCACCCCAGCTTTGTCAAGGGCTGATATCTTTAGTGATATTCAAGGTTAATGTAGGAATATTTGGGGAGTGTAGGACATAGTAATTGTGCTAATAACTCTGTTAGTGGTAATTTGGAGTTGTGGGGAATATAGTTTTTTTTTTTTTTTTTTCCTTGTCAAGAGATTGTTTCCTTCGTTGCCATGTGACTAGTTCCAAGCGTGTAGTACTGCTAGTGATTAGTGTGCCATTTCAAGATGTCTGCCCGTTTTGCAGGGTCTTTTTGAAATGGTGAATAAGGCAGTCCTCTTTTCATTTCTAGTATTATTATTTTTTTCTTTTTTCAGAACAGAGCTCAGGGGGGCGCCATCTTGTGTGGTTTGAGTGATTCTTCGAGTTGGCAATCTAGAGTGGTGGGAAGATTTATTTGCTAGATGTAATCTTCAGGGAATTGGCATGAGTAGTCCTGTATCCTTCATTCCCTATTACCCACTTCCTTTTCTTTCAGTCCCTTCTTCATGTTGTTTTCTTCCCTTCCCAGACCTCCCTTCCATTAGCATCGGAAACTCCCTCCTCGAGCTCGCTCTTCACCGGCTCAAAAACACTGTCAATCCGGGAAAACCTCAGTGTTGTTCCGAGGCCCAATGCGACATTGCAGCGCTGCAGCGTGTGGCCGTGAGACTCTGGTGTCGGGCAATAGAGAAAGATTCCGCGGCGCAGAGGGGGAAGTTAGATAAGGTGCTCCCCCCCTTTAATTTTTGTCGACCCCCCCCCCCCCCGCCAGCGTCTTTCTCCGGGGGCAAACCTCCCGCAGTTTTTATTATGTTTGGTATAAATGCATCATCTTTGTGCAACAGGGACATCTATTTGCCACTTGGTGCAACTGCACCATGCTTTGTGCCATATGGACATCTATTGGTCACCTGGTGTAACTGCGACATGCTTTCTGCAATAGGAGCATCTATTGGTCACTTGGTGTAACTGCACAATGCTATGTGCCACAGGGACTAATATTGGTCATATGGTGTAACTACACCATGTTATGTGCTACAGGGTCATCTATTGGTCACCTGATTGTAACTGCACCATACTGTTAGCCACAGGGACATCTATTGGTCACCTGGTGTAACTGCACCATGCTTTGTGCCATAGAGACATCTATTGTTATCCTGGTGTAATTGCACCATGCTATGTGCCACACAGACAGCTGTTGGGCAACCGTTGTAACTGCACGATGCTATGTGCCACAGGGACATCTATTGGTCACCTGGTGTATGTGCACCATGCTATGTGCCATAGGGATATCTATTAGTCACCTGGTGTATCTGCACCATGCTATGTGTTATGGGGCCATCTATTCGTCACCTGGTGTAACTGCACCATATTGTGTGGTATAGGGACATCTTTTGGTCAAATGGTTGTAACTGCACCATGCGATGTGCCACAAGGACCTATATTGGTCACCTGCTGTAAGTGCACCATGCTATGTGCAACGTGGACATCTATTGGTCACCTGGTGTAACTGCACCGTACTGTGTGGTACTGGGACATCATTTGGTCACCTGGTGTAAGTAGACCATGCTATGTGCCACAGGCACTATTATTGGTCATATGGTGTAACTGCACCATGTTATGTGCTACAGGGTCATCTATTGGTCACCTGATTGTAACTGCACCATGCTATGTGCCACAGGGACATCTATTGGTCACCTGTGTAGGAAAGTAGGATCTGCTTCTTATAGTTACCCCCACTTTTTGCTGATGTTTCACTGTTTTCGACTTAGTCTGACTGGGATCCTGCTATTCAGGACCCCAATCTAGCTGCTTTCTCCTCTAAATTGATTGCATGTACTTTAGGTACACTCCAGATTGGATTCTGGGGTACCCTTATAAGTCCCTAGTATATGGTATACTAGATACCAAGGGCCTAGGTACCCCAGAGGCCTCCCAGGGGCTGCAGCATGTATTATGCCACCCCTGAGAGACCATTTAAAATGACACAACAGGTCTGCTAAAGCAGCCTGTGTAAGGTGGTGCCTGCACTCCTTACTTAGATATAGGTTCACTATATCTATCCTAATCACTGCACATATAAACCTATCAGTCACCCCTATGGCAGGCCTTATCAATCCTGAAGGCAGGGTGCTGGGTTTTATGTGAGAGGGTGCCCATGCCTGAGCAGAGCCCCTCTGCAGCCTTCGGAACCTCTTTTCCGGGGTTGTCTGTGATGCAGCCAACCATATATACTTAAGTGCATTATAACCGCGCCGTAAATGCTAACTTGAAAACGGCTGCATGGGAACTTGTCGTGTTTGGTGTCAAACACCTTGGAATCATACCTCCACACCAGTAACTGGTGTGGGAGGTATGATTCCACCCTCCTAGAGGGAGAAATATGACACCACCCGGTACCAGCTTTCTTGACCCTGGCATCACAAAATAGATGCTGCCAGCCACAGACACGAGTCTGCCCTCCTGCTGCTGGACGAAACTTCGGCAGGGGAAGGCTTGACAATAGGTTTCCTGTCATTGCTCCTGCTCTGGCGCGAAACTGGACATAGGACATGGGTGTAGCCACCCCTCTGTCCTGACCCTCCCACAGGTGGGTCCCCAGAGTTTGTCCCACCCCTTCCTTGGGTATAAAGTAGGAACCCTGACTACAGAACTTTAGATTTTACCCGGACTAAACTCTGCTACAGAAACCAAGTACTTCGACGATCTGCACAACGCTGGATGACTGAAGAAATCTCCCTTGGAGTAAAGGAGTTACTCCCCTGCTGAGCAGGCACCTAAACGCATCTAACCGGTTTGCATCTCCCGAGCTCCTGAGGACTCCGAAGATTTCTGCAACACTGGAGTTGGGTTCCCGAGGTCTCTGAGATTGATCTGTGCTCTCAGCAATTCTGAGGCTCGCATCCCTCGTGGGGACCCTGCAACCCGTACCCCTGTGCACCGTGTACAATTGCAGCAGCATATGCTTTTCGGCGATCCCGGAGGCTGTGCTTTGGGCTACTTGTAGTCCTGACCCAGAGCAGTAATTCCACTGAAGATTTCCGGCCTACACTCCACGAGTGTTCCATGGGCTGGTATTTGGTGATTCAGCTCGAGGTCCCTTTGCGATCCCTGGTCCGTTGGCCTGTGGGTCCCTGTGAAGGTAACTTTGATTTTCCGTGGGCTTCCCTGGTTGCTCCAGACATGCCCTGGCTCTCCATAGCTTGGAGAGTCCCCAGGACCTTGCTGGTCCTCGCAGAAGCATCTTTCCTCTGACCGCGTGGGTTGCAGTTGCCAAGGCTGGTTGGTGTTCAATGCGGACACTGACCCCCCAGCACTCGACATCCTTCATGGGACAGCTCATCTCCAGACTTTGGTCATTGTAGACGTCTCCTGGTCCCCGTGGCTGCAGAGTCAAGCTTCACCTCTTCGCAACTGAGACACCAGACATCGGTGGGCATTCGTCTATCGTGCCCCTGGTCACTGTGAAGTGACCCAGACTCTGTCCCCTCTGCTTTCAGGGTCTTCTTATCTCTGATCCAGGCTTGGACCACACCGGACACTATTCATCTTCCCGGCAGCACGCCATTGAAAACGGCGAAGGTTTCTGACATCACTTGACCCCTAGGCACCCGGCTCCTCTGGGATAGGTAACACGGGCACCTCGGTACTCTCAAGGGTGCTGGCCTTAGAACCTTCTATGTTTAGCTGGGTTTGCTTAAAGTCCTCTCCGAAGTGTCCATAATCTTTAAATTTCCAACCTCGACTTTCCCATAGAGTTGTATGGAGCTCGCGCCTGTGTTCACACACTGCACCCGTCCTCCGTGGGTCCCCTGTGTCACTACTTTGGGTGGTTCCTTGGGCTCCCAGCGATTCTACGTGCTCTAGGCACTGTGTCTAGTCAAGTCGTGGTTCTTATACCACTTTCTTAGTATATGGTTTGGTCTCCCCCTGGAGCGCACTGTGTATTGTGCTATTTACTGTAGTTCTAGTGATTTAATATTGTGTGCTTTGTTCTCTAATCTCACAAAGAGGCTAGTAGAGAGTGTTTAGTAATAAATACATATATTTTATATATTCCTTGTGTGGTTCTCCTTTCATTTGGTCAATCAGGAGGTTATGATCTGGTAAAACAAGCTGCTTCACACTCCTTCAAGACTTAGCCTGAAGGCTGCTCTCCATAGCTACCACTAGGATAGCTTTCAATAACGGTTGTCTTTAACCTAATCATCAGTAAGGGTCGGTTGGACTGGTGCAAGGTGCCCACTTTAATTAGTGGACAGCATATACCAGGCCAACTTCTCACATTGGTGTGCAGCGGTTGGATTCAAGCTTGCTATTGTTTTACCAGATAGTCTCATTGAGTGACTAACTGAAAACCACTAAAGGTACTTGGGTACATATAAATCAAGACTAGAATAAAGTAAGTGCTACTGAACTTAGAGTTGGATAAGTCAAGGGTCTAGCACACCCTTTCTCCAACTCAAGAGAGTCTCAGTTCCCACTAGGTTAGGTAGGTGCCTACACCACATAACTCTAGCATGTCTTCTAGGCCTGAAGCCAGTGGCTCTTTGCCAACTAAGTATGACCATCTCTCATTCCAAGAATTGAGAACCATGTGTACATTTAGGAAACTGAAGACCGGGAAAAACCCAAACACTCATAGAGAGTTTGATTTTAGATGACCTCAGAAAGACCCCAGGGTCTGATGAGGCAGGCAAGTTGGGTGGGACAGCAGAAGACGAAAGGCCAGGAAGTGAAAACTTTTATGACCTGGACTCTGATGCTGGCCAGGAGGACCAGAATGATTCTAACTTGGACAATCCAATTCTTCCTGGAGGTGAGGGAGAAGGCCTCAGTGGCCCTCTTTTTACCCCACCTGGAAGGGTTAACAGTTTACCAAGAAGATCAAGATCTCCTTCTCAGGAATCTAATCATTCTGGTACTTCTGTAGGGAGCTCTGCTTCTCATAGGACCTCTGCTTCTCATAAAAGGGAGTCCTCTTATGAGAAGAAGTGCCAACTGCTTGAGTTTGAGAGAGCTAAGCTCAGAATCAAAAGAGAGCAATTGGCCTTAGATAGGGAATCCCTGGAGCTTCAGAGAGCTTCTCAGAAGTTTGGGCTAGAGCCCCATGGTGGCAGCAACAGTGTCCCTAGAGGTAGAGAACATGCTCATGACCATAGGAACCTGAACAAGATTGTCCCTCCCTACCAGAGTGGGGATGACATCCACAAATGGATAACTGGACTGGAGAGGGCCTGTAAGGTACAGAGTCCCTCAGGAGCAGTGGGCAGCAATCTTGTGGCTCTCCTTTGCAGACAAAGGTAGAGACAAGCTCCTCACTGTAAGAGAAGAGGATGCTGATAATTACAAAGTCCTGAAGAGTGCTCTGATTGATGGGTTTGGCTTAACCACCGAACAATACAGGATTAAGTTCAGAGACACCCAAAAGGCACAGACTCAGGACTGGGTTGACTTTGTAGATTGTACTATTAAGGCTCTGGAAGGCTGGTTACTTGGCAGTAAAGTGTGTGACTTTAAAGGATTGTACAATTTAATTATGAGGGAGCAGATCCTTAATAATTGTCAAAATCAGCTGTTGCATCAGTACCTGGTGGACTCTGATCTGACCTCTCCCCAAGAGTTGGGCCAGAAGGCAGACAAATGGGTCAGAACCAGGGTGAGGCAGAAGGTTCAGAACCAAGGTGGTGACTCCAAGAAGCAAGATTCTAAAAACTCTGATAAGGGTGGGGAGAAGGGTAAAGACCAGAAGTCTTCTCAAGGTCCCCAAAAATCTACATCTGGTGGGGAGTCACAATCAAACAAAGATAAAGGCAAGAAGAAGCCATGGTGTCAAATCTGTAAACAGTAGACCCATTGGACAAGTGATTGTACAAAGTCCAAGGGCTCAACTCCAACCACCACTGCCCCTAAGGCAACTGTTCCCCCTAGTTCAGCTCCAAGTGGTGGTGCTCCAAATAAGGGTGTGGTAGGGTTAACCCTGGGATCTGAGATGGACTCTGGCCTAGTCAGAGTTCCAACTCAGGCTATGTTGATCTGTGATGGAGGCATAGATATGGCCTCCCTATTTGTAAGCCCCAGTAATCTGGGCAAATACAGACAGCTGCTGTTGATAAATGGAAAAGAGGCCTTGGCATTCAGGGACACAGGAGCAAGTGTCACAATGGTGACAAAAGATCTTGTGTCTCCTGAGCAAATCATACTTGGTGAGATGTACCAAGTGACCAATGCTAGCAATGTCAGGACAGACCATTCCCTGGTAGTTGTTAATTTCACCTGGGGAGGGGTAAGTGGCCCAAAGAAGGTTGTGGTAAGTGCAGACCTCCCTGTTGAATGCTTGTTGGGCAATGATTTAGAAACTTCAGCTTGGGCTGAAGTGGAACTCAGGACTCATGCAGAAATGTTGGGTATCCCTGCAGATGTGTTTGCAATGACTAGGTCACAGGCAAAAATGTCTTCCACTGAACAGGCCCTGGATCCTGGAAAAATAGACCAGGTGCCTTCCAAGAGAAGGAGCAGTAGGGGTAAGGAAGTGTCTTCCCCCCTGCCTCAGAATCCAGACCAGTCTCTTGAGGGAGCTGATCTTAGTCCTGAAGAAGGAACTGTCCCAGATGAGCTTGAACCTGATCAGGTTGAGTTCTTGGGGACAGGGGGCCCTTCCAGGGCAGATCTGAGCCAGGAGCAGCTGAGCTGCCCCTTTCTTGAACCCCATAGACAGCAAGCTGCTGCTGAGGCTGCTGGGAGTGCTAGTGGGTCCCATAGGATCTACTGGGATGATGGACTCCTTTACTCGGAGAGTAGAGACCCCAAGCCTGGTACTACCAGGAGGTTGGGTATACCTCTGAAGTTTAGGGGCTTCCTATTGACACTAGCACATGACATCCCATTAGCAGGTCACCTAGGCCAAAACAAGACTTGGGACAGAATTGTCCCTCACTTTCATTGGCCTCACATGTCTGAAGACACCAAGGAGTTTTGTCGCTCCAGTGTCACCTGTCAAGCCAGTGGTAAGGCAGGTGGTACTACAAAGGCCCCCCTGATACCACTACCTGTGGTGGGGGTTCCCTTTGAGAGGGTTGGGATTGATATAGTTGGTCCCATGGATCCTCAAACTGCATCTGGGCACAGATTTATACTGGTGGTGGTGGACCATGCCACTAGGTATCCAGAGGCAATTCCCCTTAGAACTACCACAGCTCCTGTGGTGGCAAGGGCCCTCCTGGGAATCTTTTCCAGGGTGGGTTTTCCTAAGGAGGTAGTATCAGACCGAGGTGCAAACTTCATGTCTGGTTACTTGACTGCTATGTGGAAGGAGTGTGGAGTAAATTACAAATTTACCACCCCTTATCACCCACAATGCAATGGGTTAGTTGAAAGGTTCAACAAAACCCTGAAGGGCATGATTAAAGGTCTCCCAGAAAAGCTTAGGCGCAGATGGGACATACTTTTGCCCTGCCTTCTCTTTGCCTACAGAGAGGTTCCTCAGAAGGGGGTTGGTTACAGCCCTTTTGAACTTCTGTTTGGACATCCAGTTAGGGGTCCATTGTGTCTAGTGAAGGAGGGATGGGAGTTACCTCCCAAACCACCTAAACAGGATATTGTGGACTATGTACTTGGTCTCCGCTCCAGGATGGCTGAGTACATGAAGAAGGCAACTAAAAACCTTGAGGCTAGCCAGGAATTGCAAAAGGCCTGGCATGACCAAAAGGCTGTGTTGACTGTTTATCAGCCAGGACAGAAAGTATGGGTGTTGGAGCCTGTGGCCCCAGCAGCCCTCCAAGACAAGTGGAGTGGCCCTCATACAATCATTGAGCAGAAGGGAGAGGTTACCTACCTGGTGGACCTTGGAACTCCCAGGAGCCCCCATAGGGTGCTCCATGTGAACAGGCTCAAACCATATGTTGACAGGGCAGATATGGGCTTGCTCATGGCTACTGATGAGGGACAGGAGGAAGAGAGTGATCCACTCCCTGACCTGCTCTCACAGAACCCTGATGATGGTTCAGTGGATGGTGTAGCCTTGGCAGGCAGCCTCACTGTCCAGCAGCAAACTGATTGCAGGAAAGTTCTTAATCAGTTTAGACATATGTTTTCACTGACTCCAAGTCAGACTACCTGGTGCACTCATGAAGTAGACACAGGTGACAGTTTGCCTGTCAAAAATAAGATTTACAGGCAACCTGACCATGTCAGGGACTGCATCAGGACTGAAGTCCAGAAGATGTTGGATTTGGGAGTCATTGAACCCTCCGATAGCCCTTGGGCTAGTCCAGTAGTCTTGGCACCCAAACCTCACACCCAGGGTGGTAAGAGAGAGATGAGGTTTTGTGTTGACTACAGAGGTCTCAATGCAGTGACTAGGACTGATGCCCATCCAATCCCTAGGGCAGATTAGCTTATAGATACTTTGGCCTCAGCCAAGTTTCTGAGCACATTTGACATAACAGCTGGCTACTGGGAAATGAGATTAGCTGAAGATGCAAAAGCCAAAACAGCATTCTCAACCCCTAGTGGGCACTACCAATTTGTGGTGATGCCCTTTGGTTTGAAGAATGCACCTCCCACTTTTCAAAGGTTGGTGAATAAAGTCCTTACAGGCCTGGAAGCCTATAGTGCAGCTTATCTAGATGATATTGCTGTCTTTAGCTCCACCTGGGAGGATCACCTGGTCCACCTGAGAAATGTTTTGGAGGCCCTGCAGAAAGCAGGCCTCACTATCAAGGCCACCAAGTGCCAGATAGGGCAGAGTCAGGTTGTGTACCTGGGCCACCTTGTGGGTGGAGGCCAGGTTCAACCATTGCAGAGCAAAATCCAGACCATCATGGACTGGGTTGCTCCTACCACCCAGACTCAGGTCAGAGCTTTCTTGGGCCTGACTGGGTACTATAGGAGGTTTGTCAAAGGATATGGATCCATAGTGACCCCTTTGAATGACTTAACTTCCAAGAGAATGCCAAAGAAAGTTCAGTGGACAGTTAGCTGTCAAAAGGCATTTGATGACCTGAAGCAGGCCATTATTTATTTTTATTTGAAAAGTTTTATAAAGCGCGAACAAGACCCAACCGGGTATCAGAGCGCTGTACAAAGAGGAAAGCTGACGTATACGTACAGAGACAATATAAATACACTTACAAAAAAGGAAATATGAGGCCAAGCATTGTCATCATAGACTGACTTCAAAGACAAACGAAGTAAGTTTAAACCCCCAGTAGAAATGATTGTCAAGCATAAATTTCAAACATAAAGTGAAAGTAAATTGTTAAGCATACAATAACACACCCATGTGCACTGCTCCCATTCTGCAGAGTCCTGACTATTCCAAACAATTCATTGTCCAAACAGATGCATCTGAGTTGGGGGTAGGGGCTGTGTTATCACAATTGAATGAAGGTCAGAATCAGCCAGTAGCTTTTATTAGCAGAAGGCTGACCCCCAGAGAGAAACGTTGGTCAGCTATTGAGAGGGAAGCCTTTGCTGTGGTTTGGGCTCTGAAGAAGCTGAGGTCATACTTGTTTGGCACTCACTTAATTGTTCAGACAGACCATAAGCCCCTCTTATGGCTAAAACAGATGAAGGGTGAAAACCCCAAACTTTTGAGGTGGTCCATTTCCCTTCAGGGGATGGACTATATAGTGGAACATAGACCTGGGAGTAACCATGTCAATGCAGATGGACTCTCCAGATATTTCCACTTAGAACATGAAGACTCAACTGGTCAAGGTTAGTTTAATGTCCTGACGTTTGGGGGGGGGGGTTGTGTAGGAGAGTAGGATCTGCTTCTTATAGTTACCCCCACTTTTTGCTGATGTTTCACTATTTTCGACTTAGTCTGACTGGGATCCTGCTATTCAGGACCCCAGTCTAGCTGCTTTCTCCTCTAAATTGATTGCATGTACTTTAGGTACACTTCAGATTGGATTCTGGGGTACCCTTATAAGTCCCTAGTATATGGTATACTATATACTAAGGGCCTGGGTACCCCAGAGGCCTCCCAGAGGCTGCAGCATGCATTATGCCACCCCTGAGAGACCATTTAAAATGACACAACAGGTCTGCTACAGCAGCCTGTGTAAGGTGGTGCCTGCACCCCTTACTTAGATATAGGTTCACTATATCTATCCTAATCACTGCACATATAAACCTATCAGTCACCCCTATGGCAGGCCTTATCAATCCTGAAGGCAGGGTGCTGGGTTTTATGTGAGAGGGTGCCCATGCATGAGCAGAGCCCCTCTGCAGCCTTCGGAACCTCTTTTCCGGGGGTTGTCTGTGATGCACCCAACCATATATACTTAAGTGCATTATAAACTCGCGGTAAATGCTAACTTTAAAACGGCTGCATGGAAACTTGTCGTGTTTGGTGTCAAACACCTTGGAATCATACCTCCACACCAGTAACTGGTGTGGGAGGTATGATTCCACCCTCCTAGAGGGAGAAATATGACACCACCGGTACACCCGGTACCAGCTTTCTTGACCCTGGCATCACAAAATGGATGCTGCCAGCCACAGACACGAGTCTGCCCTCCTGCTGCTGGACGAAACTCCGGCAGGGGAAGGCTTGACAATAGATTTCCTGTCACAGAGGTGTGACCACCTCCCAGACAGGCTTTAGTGTATTGGGGCTGGGTGGGTGCACTCTCCGAGTGCTTTGATGTCTGCACTGGGGGCACATTTGGTGTCCCTGTGCAGAGTCCAGCTCAAACCGGTTTCAGGAGCCATTTGCTCCTGCTCTGGTGGGAAACTGGACAAAGGACATGGGTGTAGCCACCCCTCTGTCCTGACCCTCCCATAGGTGAGTCCCCAGACTTTGTCCCACCCCTTCCTTGGGTATAAAGTAGGAACCCTGACTACAGGACTTTAGATTTTACCTGGACTAAACTCTGCTACAGAAACCAAGTACTTCGACTATCTGCACAACGCTGGATGACTGAAGAAATCTCCCTTGGAGTAAAGGAGTTACTCCCCTGCTGAGCAGGCACCTAAACGCATCTGACCGGTTTGCATCTCCCGAGCTCCTGAGGACTCCGAAGATTTCTGCAACACAGGAGGTGGGTTCCCGAGATCTCTGAGGTTGATCTGTGCTCTCAGCAATTCTGAGGCCCGCATCTCTCGTGGGGACTGTGCAACCTGTACCCCCGTACCCCTGTGCAGCGTGTACATTTGCAGCAGCATAGGCTATTCGGCGATCCCGGAGGCTGTGCTTTGGGCTACTTGCAGTCCTGACCCAGAGCAGTAATTCCACCGAAGATTTCCGGCCTACACTCCACGAGTGTTCCATGGGCTGGTATTTGGTGATTCAGCTCGAGGTCCCTTCGCGATCCCTGGTCCATTGGCCTGTGGGTCCCTGTGAAGGTAACTTTGATTTTCCGTGGGCTTCCCTGGTTGCTCCAGACATGCCCTGACTCTCCATAGCTTGGAGAGTCCCCAGGACCTTGCTGGTCCTCGCAGAAGCATCTTTCCTCTGACCGCGTGGGTTGCAGTTGCCAAGGCTGGTTGGTGTTCAATCCGGACACTGACCCCCCAGCACTTGACATCCTTCATGGGGCAGCTCACCTCCAGACTTTGGTCATCGTAGACATCTCCTGGTCCCCGTGGCTGCAGAGTCAAGCTTCACCTCTTCGCACCTGAGACACCCGACATCGGTGGGCATTCGTCTATCGTGCCCCTGGTCACTGTGAAGTGACCCAGGCTCTGTCCCCTCTGCTTTCAGGTTCTTCTCATCTCCGATCCAGGCTTGGATCACACCGGACACTTTTCATCTTCCCGGCAGCAGCACTTTTCCGCAACACGCCATTGAAAACGACGAAGGTTTCCGACATCACTTGACCCTAGGCACCCGGCTCCTCTGGGATAGGTAAGACGGGTACCTCGGTACTCTCAAGGGTGCTGGCCTTAGAACCTTCTATGTTTAGCTGGGTTTGCTTAAAGTCCTCTCCGAAGTGTCCCTAATCTTTATATTTCCAACCGCGACTTTCCCATAGAGTTGTACGGAGCTCGCGCCTGTATTCACACACTGCACCGGTCCTCCGTGGGTCCCCTGTGTCACTACTTTGGGTGGGTCCTTGGGGTCCCAGCGATTCTACGTGCTCTAGGCACTGTGTCTAGTCAAGTCGTGGTTCTTATACCACTTTCTTAGTATATGGTTTGGTCTCCCCCTGGAGCCCACTGTGTATTGTGCTATTTACTGTCGTTCTAGGGATTTAATATTGTGTGCTTTGTTCTCTAATCTCATAAAGAGGCTAGTAGAGAGTGTTTAGTAATAAATACATATATTTTATATATTCCTTGTGTGGTTCTCCTTTCATTTGGTCAATCAGGAGGTTATGATCTGGTAAAACAAGCTGCTTCACACTCCTTCAAGACTTAGCCTGAAGGCTGCTCTCCATAGCTACCACTAGGATAGCTTTCAATAAAGGTTGTCTTTAACCTAATCATCAGTAAGGGTCGTTTGGACTGGTGCAAGGTGCCCACTTTAATTAGTGGACAGCATATACCAGACCAACTTCTCACAACCATGGGTAACTGCTCCATGCTATGTGCCACAGGGACATCTATTGGTATCCTGGTGTAAGTGCACCACTCTGTTAGCCACAGTGACCTCTATTGGTCACCTGGTGTAACTGCACTATGCTTCGTGCCACAGAGACATCTATTGTTATCCTGGTGTAACTGCACCATGCTATGTGCCACACAGACAGCTGTTGGTCAACTGGTGTAACTGCACAATGCTATGTGCCCAGGGACATCTATTGGTCAACTGGTATAAGTGCACTATGATATGTGCCATGGGGCCATCTATTCGTCACCTGGTGTAACTGCACCATACTGTGGGGTATAGGGACATCTTTTGGTCAACTGGTGTAACTACACCATGCTATGTGCCATAGGGACATCTATTGGTCACATGGTCGTAACTGCACCATGATATGTGCCACAGGGACATCAATTGGTCAACTGGTATAAGTGCACCATGCTATGTGCCTCAGGCACATCTATTGGTCACCTGGTGTATGTGCACCATGCTCTGTGCCATAGGGACGTCTATTGGTCACCTGGTGTATCTGCACCATGCTATGGGTCAGAGGGAAATCGGCTGGTTGTTAGAAATGGGGGTCTCTAGTTGGCAGAGGTAGGTACCTTTGACCAAGTAGGGGCCCTTGCTTCTAGTCAGGGTAAGGGGGCTACACTCCTAAAATAACCCCTGCTCACCCCCTTGGTAGCTTAGCACGAGCAGTCAGGCTTATCCCAGAGGCAGTGTGTAAAGTATTTGTGAACACATACAGTGAAAACACTACAAATGGACACCACACCAGTTTGGAAAAATAAGTAATCTTTATCTAGACTTAACACAAGACCAAACGACAAAAATCCACAATACAGTAAACAAAATATGACTTTCAAATGGTAGAAATAGCTTAGTTCAATGTAGATGGTAAATGCGACACTTTACTCTCAAAGTACCTTGGATGCGTAAGGCAACATAAACAAAAGGGTCGCAGGGAAGGTGATGCGTCAGTTCCTTGCTTCGGGGGAGGCGGCGCACCTGTTCCTTACTGCAGCGCAGGGGAGGCGATGCGTCGG
Source organism: Calotriton arnoldi (assembly GCA_963921515.1). Lineage (NCBI taxonomy): Eukaryota > Metazoa > Chordata > Amphibia > Caudata > Salamandridae > Calotriton > Calotriton arnoldi. The sequence goes on from CAWUFW010010312.1 coordinate 357,331, forward strand.
TTCCATACCGGAGAGGAGGCGAAGCGTCTGTTTCTTACTGTGATCCGGTGCGATGCGACAAGATGGCGCCTCGATGCGATGCGACGATCCGGTGCGATGCGACAAAATGGCGTCTTTGATGCGATGCGACAACCTGGATGCGATGCGTGCACGCCCGGCGGCCGTGCGGCGAACTCGATGGTTTCTTGAGCCACGCCAGGCCCTGCGACTCGCTTCTCCAGTGATGCGACGGCAACCTCTGCGGCGGCGGCATGCTTCTCCGGCGATGCAACGCGCTTCGGTGATGCGACGGCAACAGCTGCGGCGGCGACACGCTCCTTCAGCGATGCGACGGCAACAGCTGTGGCGGCGACACGCTTCTTCCTTGTTGCATCGCGCTTCCAGCTCCCAGCGACACGCAGTCTCCAGAGGGCCCAAAACAACAGCAGGCACCTCTCTACAGGTAGAATTCCCAGCAAGGAAATTCAGGGGGAGCTCAGGGTGAAGTCTTTGTGTCCCTGAGACTTCAGAACAGGAGGCAAGCTCAGCTTCAAGAACTTGGAGATCTTCCTCAAGATGATTAAAGTACACACAAAGTTCCTTTTCTCCTTTCCTTGGCAATAAGTAACCACTGCAGGCCAACCCCAAACAATCACCAGTGCAGGGGCAGTCTCCTCCTTCAGCTTCCTTGGTTTCTCTCCTTGGCAAAGGTTCGTCTTGATTCCCAGAAGTGATCTAAAGTACTGGGGTCTGGGCCCCAATATTTATACTACTAAATCCTTTGTTCTTTGAAGGCAGAGAGTGTCTGTACCTAGTCAAAACCAGTTCTGTCCTCCCTGGTGCAGCTTCCTGGCAGGAGGTGGAGACAGCATTTTTGAAAGAAGACCTGGCCCAGGTAGCTGAAAGGAAAACTCTTCCCCCTACTCTCTATTCTATGAGGGCTCAGGCAAGTGAAAGGAAATCTCCTCCCCCTATTCTCTATTCTATGTGGGCTCTATTCAGCCCAGCCCTGACTTATCAGACTGCTGGAGCCAAGGCCCTCTCCAGCCCCCTGTCACTCACAAACCAGACTTGGAATACACAAACCTAGCAGAGGCATACTGGATGGGTAGGCAAGAAAATACCTACTTTCTAAAAGTGGTATTTTCAAACACAGAATGTAAAAATCACCCACACTAAAAGATGTATTTTAACATTCTGAGTTCAGGCATACTGAACTTTATTTTCCTATCTTGTTCCCTGGGTGTCAGTTATGTTTATAAGATGTTATAATCAAACTGCCCATTCTGGCCTATGGGAACAGATAGCCTTGCAATAGTGAAAAACGAAATTGGCTGTAATTCACTATCAGGACATGCCACACACATCAGGTCATGTCCTACCTTTCACATACAATGCACCCTGCCCATAGGGTTACTTGGGCCTACCTTAGGGGTGACTAACCTGCAGAAAAGGGAAGGTTAGGGACTGGCGAGTGGGTGCACTTGCCAAGTCGACATGGCAGTCCCAGACTGCCCACAGGCTCTGCAATGGCAGGCCTGAGCCATATTTTACAAGCTGCTTCTGTGGGTGGCACAATCAGTGCTGCAAGCCCACCAGCAGCATTTGATTTACAGGCCCTGGGCACTCATGGTGCACTGTACTAGGGTCTGACAAGTAAATCAAATAAGCCAATCATGGAGTCACTAATCCATTACAACAATTTACAATAGGGAGCACTTGCACTTTGGCACTGAATAGCAGTGGCAAAGTGCCCAAAGCGTCTAGACCAGCAAAAACATAGGAGGCAACAGCAAAAAGTGGAAGGGTGCCAGGTCTAACACGGGTCACCTGATGTAACTGCACCATAATATGTGCCTCAGGGACATCTATTGGTCAACTGGTATAAGTGCACCATGATATGTGCCATGGGGCCATCTATTCGTCACCTGGTGTAACTGCACCATACTGTGGGGTATAGGGACATCTTTTGGTCAACTGGTGTAACTACACCATGCTATGTGCCATAGGGACATCTATTGGTCACATGGTCGTAACTGCACCATGCTATGTGCCACAAGGACCTATATTGGTCACCTGGTGTAAGTAGACATGCTATGTGCGATAGGGACATCTTTTGGTCACCTTGAGCAACTGCACCTTGCTATGTGCCATAGGGACATCTATTGGTCAACTGGTATAAGTGCACCATGCTATGTGCCATAGGGACATCTATTAGTCACCTGGTGTAACGGCACCATGCAATGTGCCATATATTCGTCACCTGGTGTAACTGCACCATACTGTGTGGTGTAGGTACATCTTTTGGTCATCTGGTGTAACTGCACCATGCTATGTGCCCAAGCACATCTATTGGTCTCCTGGTGTAAGTGAAACATGCTATGTGCCAATGAGACATCTATTGGTCACCTTGTATAACTGCACCATGCTATTTGCCACATGGACATTTATTGGTCACCTGGTGTAACTGCACCATGTTAAGTGCTACAGTGACATCTATTGTTCACCTGGTGTAAGTGCACCATGCTATGTGCCACAGGGGCATCTATTTTTCATCTGGTGTAGCTGCACTATGCTATGTGCCATGGGGACACCTATTGCTCACCTCGTGTAAGTGAACCATTCTGATAGCCACAGGGACACCTATTGGTCACTTGATGTAAATGCACCATGATATGTGTCACAGGGACA